>PITA01003303.1:98029-141710 GCA_004023965.1 Spilogale gracilis
CTCTGCACTTTCCACCCAGAATTCTTTTATAAAAAAAGTGCTTTTGGGACTGGGTGGCTCAGTTGGTTAAGCGACTGCCTTCGGCTCAGGTCATGGTCCCAGAGACCCAGGATCGAGTCCCGCATCGGGCTCCCTGCTCGGCGGGAAACCTGCTTCTCCCTCTCTCACTCCCCCTGCTTGTGTTTCCTCTCTGGCTGTGTTTCTCTCTGTTAAATAAATAAAAGCTTTAAAAAAAAAAAAAAGTGCTTTCAATTTTGGGGCACCTCAGTGGCTCAGTGGGGAATCTGCTCCCCCTCTCCCTCTGCCTCTCCCACCGCTTGTGCTACCTCTCTCTCAAACGCATGAATAAAATCTTTTTTTAAAAAAAGAGTAAAGAGTAATAAACTGTTTTTACAGATCTACTGATAATGCATAATTTTGAAATCAGACAGATGTGCTAGCTTTTAAGATAATGAACCATCTGAAAGTTCCGCAGATTTGCTTCTTCACATGTGACCATACATAACACTACTTGACCTGTACACTTAAAAACAACAGAGACGGTACATTGTGTGTGTGTTTCTTATCACAATTTAAAACACAACTCTACCAATGTCCATCCTTTCCCAGCTTTGATGCTGTTTCTTATATATGGAAATTACATATTCCTTGGCATTTTTCCTTCAGAGATAATTTTTTCAAGTTGTCTTTTTAAAATGTCTTTAGGGGCACCTGGGTGGCTTGGCTGGTTAAGCATCTGCCTTCAGCTCAGGTCATGATCCTGGAGTCGTGGAATCGAGCCCCATGTCAGGCTCCCCGCTCAGCAGCAGATTTGCTTCTCCCTCTGCCCCTCACCCTGCTTGTGTTCTCTCTCTCAAATACATAAAATCTTTTAAAAAATAATAAAAAGTAAAATGTCTTTAGATTTCAATTTGTATAGTTGAAATTTTTCCTGAAGTTTCAATGGTTTCAGCAAGATTTTAAAATCAGCATTTCTTTCAAAATAAAATACTTGATTTATGCTCTTATCTATTGTTATATCACCTTTATCACTTCGTACTGTCCCAACTTTCCCTGATCATATTTGCCAGAGTGGTTAAATTTCTTGTACTTTATAAACTCTGAACAACGTAGAAGTCAGGGGTGCCAACCCCCACCCATGAAGTTGAAAACCCATGTATAACTTCTGACTCCCCGAAGAGCCTCACTAATAACAATGAACACATATTCTGTATGTCTATCATATACTGTATTCGTACAAAAAAGTAAGCTACAGAAAAGGTGAAGAAAATCCTTAATACTGCACTATAGTTACCATTTATCCACTGCATAAGTGAACCCACACAGTCCAAACTGTACTGTTCAAGAGTCAACTGTATTTCAAAGAACTAGCTCGCAGATTTGTCACTTTTTTTTTTGCTTTCCAAGAAATAACTGTCCTATTTTTACACTAGTAGAAATGTGGCACCATGCCCTCCAAGCTTCCATTTGCTCTCTCCCCTCATGTGGGTGAAACTGAGCCAGAGGTCCCAGAGGCTGGGAGCGCTGAGCTGTGAGGCAGCCAGCAGATAACGGTAAAGTGAGGGGCCCTGGGAAGCCCAGAAGGCCCCCAAGAGCAAGTGTGGTTCTCCTTTCACTCCCAGGACACCTGGCTGCACTTTCTGGCCTTGGGTTCCATGGGGTGAAGGCTGGCGACAACACCCCCCAGCCCCTCCTGCTCTGCCTGAGCTGGCTCCAGAGGGCTTCTGCTTTTGCAACTAACCTGCCCGGCCCCACCTGTACAACTCCCCCTGTTCCTCTGCACCGTCTCATCAGCCCACCACGACAACCAGGGCCACCACAGACGCGGCTGGAAGGGTTCATGAGGTCAGGCACATAGGGGGGACTTGTGCTAGTTTGTTTCTGTAATAGCTCTACATTTCGTCTTAAAAAAATATTTTTAGGCTTAAAGCTCTGGAACCACAACCCCTGAAACAGAGGCGTTTAGTACTAACACCTGAAAGCCCCAACCAGGCCAAGCTGGCTGCGCACCAGGCTGGGAGCCTCCCACTGTGACGGAGCCCTCCCTCTGCGTGCTGCAGGAAGCTCCCCGCCATGGGCAGGGCAGGGGGGCAAGGGCCCAGCTGACAGCTGGTACCACTTCTGCTTTCAGTTGGTGTCTCAGCTGCCCCAACCACTCCTGGGAAGGGACTCACTTTAACAATTCCCATTCCACAGTGGACTGATACTTTCATGAAATACAGTAAAATAAATCACTAAAAAAATGACACCAAAAAAAGGACACCCAAAGTATTAAGCCTCAATTTTTTATTATTTTCAACAGAAATAAAATTTTCCTGTTAATTGCTTAAAAGTTTCTAAACTCTACCCCTCATTTCTATAATAACAAAGAGTTTTCCACTGTCAGTAGTGCTTATCTAGAACATGATCCAATTTTGAAACTGTCCTATGGGCAAGAGGGAAAAAAAAAAATTCTCTCCCTACAGAGTATAAAATTCTCTCTATGGAGAAACACGATACACACACACACACAAACACACATGTATTTTCAATTTTGTTTGTATGCTGGGATACAGTTTATTTCATATTCATGGACTGAGAGTGATGGTTCATACTACAATTTGGTTTCTGTCACTTTCATTTCAAGAAGTTTTTCTTCACAGATTTTATGTAAATTAAAATTAAAATTTGAGGGGCAGTCACTAAAAGAATAGACGGCTTGCATTTTCAAACTACTAGAGAGGACAAAGAATTGTGTGGGAAGAAGGAGAGACTTACCAATCAAAAAGGAGAGATTTTAAGAAGTAGAATAAATACAAAGGATAAAATATGGCAAAACAGACAGATAAATAGATCAATAATTACAATGAATACAAATCGACTGAACTCCTCAGTTAAAATGCACAGTACCAGACTGGATAAAACCTCAATTTGACAATATGCTCTTTCTAAAGGAGATACTTCAAATAAAGCTTGAAAGTAAAAGCATAAAAATGGAAATACCAAACAAGCAAACGTAAAAAGAATTACTGTCTTTACATAACAACAAAACCTATATACACCCAATAACATATTCTCAAAACACAGAAAGCAAAAATAAAACCACAAACACAAACTGAGATATCTATATTTATGATAAGAGTTCAATAGTAATTGATAGATCAAAAAGACAAAAATAAATTTTACAATTATAAAATTTTATTTTACCAATACAAAGTGATCTTTTTATCATATTTTTATATTAAAATTTACTTCAGTTTTTCTACATTTTCTTAAAATTATTTTAATCTTTCTGTGTCATAAGTTTTTACTGGGGATAAGGAGAGAAATCTAGACTCTTGTGACTGGTATATCATTATATTCCCTTTTTAACACAATCTTGTAATAATTTGCTTTTAAGATGGGAAGCTACATCATTTTCTGTTATCTTACTTTATGCTGTTAGCTAGAACTTTTACCAGTCCCTTCTCTTCTCCCCCCCCCTTTTTTTTTGTTTTGCTTCTATTTAAATTCTAGTTAGTTAACATATTGTGAAACATTGGTTTCTGGAGTAGAATTTAGTGATTCACCACTTTCTACATGTAACACCTAGTGCTCACCACAACTAGTGCCCTCCTTAATTCCTATTGCCCACCTAGCTCATTACCTGCCCACCTCCCTCTATCAACCCTCAATTTGTTCTCTGTAGTTAAGAGTCTGTTATGGTTTGCTTACCTCTCTCTTTTTTTTTAAGTCTCTTACTTTATTTTATAGTATAGATTATATTTTGTTTTTGGCTTGGAAAACTGATTTGGAAAAACATAAATTTTTTTAATTCTACTAGAAATTACCTTTAAGTTTTTAAAGATATTACTAGCTCTGCATTTCCCTAATTATCAAAACTAAGAACCATTTTTTTAAACCTTCCACCTTAATGTGCCTTCATTCCTCTGTCCACATCTTCTTCCCCACCTCCCCAACTCACTGTCCACTTCACAGGCTTTGATAACTTAATCTGGAAATCCTGAGCTATGCTACTGTTACATCTATTAAATATTCTATATATTATTATTATAGTAATTTTCTTTTAAATGAGAATTTTATATTTATAGCTAACAATTTAACTAAGTTTGATGAGCTTAATTTAGCCAGTCTTCTTAAACCAAAATGTCCTCATATTTTAAGTTATTGAGTTTTGTTGTTTCACCAGAAAGCCTCAGAGTCAGGTTTCCATGCAGGGTTGCATTCGTCAATAAATGCCTGCATTTTCAGAGAACAGGATAGACTGCTGTAGGCTTCCTCTTTACCCTCACCTTTACTGCTGCTGCCAACAGGTTCTAGCAAAGAAAACTGGCAGTGCGGGCGCCAGATGTGTACTGTCTAACAGTTCTTTCTCTTGCAAGACTTGTTGTACCCTACCTGGGAAAGAACTTTTTTCCTGGCCCACTTCTGTTCTATCCCTGATCTAAAAAAAAAAAAGGCAATCTACAGTTCACCTTAGTCAAGATCTGCCCACAAAACTGCCCACACAATAAGCACCTCCCTTGGGCTCTTCCTCCCTGATCACCTGCTGCAGGTAGCAAGCCAGGGTACAATATGCCCAGGTTCTACCTGTCCCAGCGACAGGGAGGATGGCATACTGGAGAAAAGTGTGACTCCGTGGAACATACCAACTCTGTCCCTGTCAACAACAAACTCAATGAGCTGCCATTTATCCAACCAATGTGTCTTCACACCAGGGACAAACAGTGGGGCTAGGCCCAGCCTTCTATCGACTTCCAGGCCAGCCCTGCCATTCTGTTTCCCGAAGGCGATTAAGTGCCCAGTCATCAAGGAATGTGCTCAGTACTAACTCCCAACTCCTTCCTACCTGCCAGTCTTTCCATACCTCCAAGGTGTTTTAACAGAGAAGCCCTGAGAAGCCCTATCAGAGGCTGCAAAAGGGACACCATCTTAACCTCAAGGCTGCACAGACCGCAGTGATTATAGGTACTGAAGGGAGAGCCGCGGTATCTGGGGGCACCCAAGCTGAAAGCCTGTGACCCACATACCTCTTCATCACCAGGCTCCATGGGCTGGCACAGCCAGGGCGTGTCCGCCAGCTTCCTGAGCTGCTGGTCCATCTCTGTGAGAGCAGCCCCAAGCCGCTCTTTCTGAGGGGGATCCAACTGCTGCTCCAGGCAGGAAGGAAAGAAACACAGCTGGTTATTAGCAGGCAGAAGCTGGGACCACAGCAAAGCCCCCAGGTGGGCATGCAGTCTGCTCCAAGAAAGTGATCTGTTTCTCAGATAGTTCTTTAAAAAAATTCCTAAGGAAACTAAGTCATACAGTACTGGCTAAGGGGCCAAATTCAGAACCTCCCCTTTTAAGTAGAATTGGATTAGAGAATTGAAACTCTCCTTTCATAAATACTGGTATCAATCAAGCTTATCTGAAAACTGAACTATCAGTGCCGACACTTCACCTACTCCAGTCTACCTTGGGACCTCTCTGTCAGAAAGAAGACAGGCCCAGACCGCCCGAGCCGGAGTGCAGGAAATGCTATGAGGCAGCCAAGAAGCGGCCATCACGTCCAGAAGAGCAGACTGCTATGGAACGAGCAAGAGAAGACACAGAAACTAGACTTCCGGGGTTTCTGCAGCTGGGTGATCTTCAGTGAGTCACTCTACCTCCCGCCATGCCCTCATTTTTTAGAACATAAAGTATGTTGGCGAGGCCATCCCCCGAGTCTTCCCTATTTCAGCTTCTGCAGTTTGGTGAAACCTGACCTGCATGCTTGCCCAGGAAAGACTCCTCAGCCTGGCCGGCAGGGCTGAGTGAGGAAGGGCGACAGCACAGCGTGTCTGAGAACAGAGGCCGCCTCCCTGATCACAGGCAGACGGCTCCATGCCTGTGCATTTCTAAGGCAGAATTCTGTGTGCAGTGACAAAGGTGGTCCTGTCCAAAGGAGTCTAACACACTAGAGATGATGTGGTTGAGATGTGGCCAGAGGGCTGGAGAACCAACCATATGGCCAGATCAGATGACATCAAGGCCCCTTCCGACACAGAGTCTAGAGTTCTTAAGGCCAGGAGCCCCCAGCTAAACTGCTGTGCTCTGCACAACGGTCGCTGTGTGCCCAGGGAGAGGCCGGCCCCCAGCTTACCAGGGCCACCTTCCCCGCCAGCAGCAGCTCCGTCTCGCTCCGCAGAGCCTTGATGTTATTCACCATCTCCAGGACAAAGCTGCAGTTCAGCCCCTGAGAGGAACCAGAAGGACAGCCATGTAGAAGGCCCGAGGGCTGCAGGACTCCAGAGGAGCAAACCCTGAAAAGCACAGGCACCTCTGTGGTTCTGGGCTTGCCGTACACTCGGTCCATGGACTTCGAGCTGGCATTGACGGCGTGGGCAAGCTCCTGCTCCATGTCTCGGTGGGACTGAGCGATCTCCCGGATGCTAGAGGGAAAGAAGCACGGCACTCATCAGACCACACGAAGGGGCAGCCGGAAGCATCACCCTGTTCGAACGCAGGCCCCGGACCGGCCCAGAGAGCCAACGCAGGCCGGGCTCAGCCAATGGCAAAGAGCAGGTCTTAAAGGGGCAACGGGACACCAAAATCCCAGTTTTTTCCAGAAACTCCACCAGGGAGGAAAATACCCAAAATGAGACTCACACCCTGCAAAATGGCAAGCTGACAGGAAGCATGGTTTGCAGGCCTGTTGTGTGGGACAGTTGATCGTTCCTGAGAGGGGACTTTGCCTCCCTGCTCTGGAATGAGGATGACAGGACCCTCCTTTATGGGGATGATCCTGGTTCAAAAGGCTCAGGCCCTAGGACACAGCCCCAGGCAGCAGCCCCCTGCCCAAGGGACCCACACGGATACAGGGTGGTAACAGGGTCGCAACAGGGTCAGACACCTCAAGAGCACCAGGGACATAGAGAAATGACACAGGTCAGGGAAGCTGGATGGGGAACCACTTGTCCTACCCTGGGGAAAACCAGGAGCAGCTGCTGAACTTTAAACAAGACAATGAGATAGGAAGTCCCCACCCGTAGGGCTGCCACAGGCTCTGAGGGGAGAAAGTTAGAAGCCTGTTTTACAGCAAGAAACTGAGAAAGAACATAGGAAGTGAAGTCATCAAGCCCGGAGACTGCTCAGGCTACAGGGCCGGGGGAGGCAAGAAGTGGTGCCGGCTACTTGAGACAGAGGACACAGCACGGGACATGCTCTCAAGGGCCCGGACCCAGAAGGAGCCATGGAACCAGAAGTGCCTACAGGAATCTGGGAAAGCTACCAACCCACAGGCTGAGAGCCTGATGCCGGGGAAAGGGCACACAGAGGCCCAGAGCCCGCAGGGCGGCAGGTGGGAGGCCACAGAGCAGCACGGAGGCAAAGTTAAGGAGCACCGGGCCAGCGTGTGGCCTCAGGGGGTGACCAGGGAGGGGAAATACAGTGGAAAACCAGAACCAGACAGCAGCCAAAGGGGGTCTCGGGATCTGGCAACCAAGAAGGCACAGGTCTCCAGGCTGAACGACCATTCCCGAGTGAGGCACAACGGCAGCTGGCACCCAGGCGGGTGGCAGAGCGGGACCACGTGCCGGAAGGTCGTCCCAGTGGCTCCAGGAGCCATCTCTCAAAAGCAAAGTAAGAGAAGGAAATGCCTTCGGGTACTGGTGGGTTTGGGGTTTTTCCGTTTGTTTGCTTTTGTTTTGTTTTTTTTCTGATAACTACAAGGTTTGTATTTTAATAACAAGCCTGCTCTCCGGGATAGAGCAGAAAAGACAGTAAGGGGCCTGCTCTGAAGGCCCAAGATAGGTTTCCGCATCTGTGAGCCGGCTCTGAACGCACCTGAGGAGTTTAAGCTTCCAAGCTACATGAACTCTGAGCTATCTCTGAAAGGCAGTGAGTGGAAATGAACCAAAGCCAAGGGCTCGCAGAAATCCCAGCTGGACCTGGTGAAGGAGGCCGACCAGCACAGAAGCCCCGGGCGGGGGACGCCACGCCTGTGCCCTAGCAACGAACGTGGAGCCCCGAGGCCATGAGCAGCCCAGGGGCTCCAGCCGAGAGGAGGCGGACCAGACAGGGAAGGTGAGTGCCCACCTGTGGATGAGGGCTCCCGCCGCCTGCCCGAACTGGTCCATCTGGGTGGCCTCTTCCTCAGACAGGATCTCCGGGTGCAGAGAAAAAGACGGAGGGCGAGGAAGTTCACACTTCTGCTTGTCCTCCCAGGACTTGAGGGTGTTCTCAAATGCCTAGGGCACAGGACGGCGGCATCACAGCATGCACTGCTGTCTCTCCAGAGGCAAGCACATGTCCCACAGCAACACTGCTGGGACACTCGCTGGACAACCGCCAGAAAGGGAGAGACAGAATTCTGTTTCCCACTGAGGAGGGGGAATGGTCCCAGAAATTACACCCCTGTGCACTTAAGCTCTGAGTCTAGAACAAAACACTGGGAACTGCAAGCCTTCTTGGAGAAGGCAACAGCTATGCCTGCCAGTGAGCCCTGGGGCCAGCACATTCTCTCCAGTTTCCCACAGGCAGCCTTTCTTACCCTATCCCTGGTGAGCGTCTGCGCCCGGTTCTTGTGGATAATCCGAATGTATCCTGGAGGCTGGATCCAGGCCTCTCCGTCCACCTGCACAGGCACGCCCTCGTCCCCCAGGATGGAAATCTTCACCGTGCGACACTGAGCAAACATCACAGCTGTTACTCGTGCACCACGCAGAACCAAAGAGCTAAGGGCCGTACCTTGGCACTGCAGGAGCCTCCCTGTCCTACGTGCCCCTGCACATGTCAGCTGGTGTCTGGGGGGACACCACGCCCGCTGATCACCACTGCAGTCAGAGCACCCCCAGCCGGGGCGCAGCTCATGAAGCCTGCGGGTCTGTCCCTCCCGGGCCGCCCTCTCCCCCAGCACTGCATCTGAGATCGCAGCAAGGAGGGCTCAGCGGTCAGACACAAGCACCAGGCCTGGGGTGGGGACTCATGACCAGCAAGAGCGACAGGGCCCTGTACATGTGGCAAACGCTCCCAGAACAGGGTAAGCCCCTCCCAACAAGTGGTTAACAATGCGCTGTCTCTCTTTTCAACAAAAAATACTGCGCAAGAGTTAAAATCGTAACATTCAAACACCCTACCCTACGTGGGGGCACACTGGGGCCGGAAGGACTGGAAAGTCAGCGCGTGGAGTTTGGGGGGGGCTAGGTTATCGGCCTCCCTGCTTCCTTTTGCATAAGAACCCTGCCCTCCCCAACCCATCACCAGAAATAAGTACTAGGGGAGCCCCCTCCTCGTTCCCCTCTCCAGCTGAGCCTTAGAGCAGTGGGGAGACCATGCTTTCTCCACCACTCACTGCTCTGCCTCTGTTCCCAAACTCAAAAGGCAGCTGCTGAAAGCTGCAGGCGCGGGCTGAGTTCAGTCGGACCTGTCTCATCCCATCCCACCTCGAGAGAAGGGGACAGGGAGAGTGGGGACCCACAGAGAAAGCCAGGGCAGGGAGCTCAGGACGGATTCAGGTGGGCCCCAGTTCTGAAACAGTGTCATTTAACTGTCAAATACAGCAGGAGAGGAAGGGCTCTGGGCCAGGAGGCAGGGCCACGGGTGGTTCTGGAAAACCACCCATTCTCCTAGGCTCTGCGCAAGGAGTGTACCGATGCAAGAGACTGGTTCTCGGCCAGGCCCTGCCTCTCCAAACGTGTCAGGGCCAGAGGCCTCCCAGGTCCCTCCCGCCTGGTACCTGGGCGATTCGGTGGTGCTGCAGCTTAATGACGCGAGAGACGGCCATCTGCATGCTGCCGAACACAGCGACCACCTCCAGGATCTTATCATCGAACGACGGGGCGGCAAAAGTCTGCAAGGACCAGTGTTAGGACCTGACCTCTGCTCTGAACCTCCCCGCACACCCCTCCATGCTCCCTCTCTGGGCCGCTGCTCTGCTTACAGACAGACGGGAGCACTACCAGGGGGTGGTACCTCCTAACTGAAAGGAAGCTGGGGAGCGAATGCATTACTGAGGGCGGTTTAGAAGAGACCCCAAAACCAGCTGCTGGGAATCAAATCTCTGAGCTGCCACTGACTAGCAGTGTGACCTCGAGCACGTCACTTAACCTCTCTTGTCCTCGGCCCTGTCATCTGGGAACCAGGGCCGACCCTGCTGTGCTCTCCTGAGGACCGAGGTAATGCCTGCTCAATGCTTTCGACGGCTACCAGAGCATCTCCAGCGTGCGGTTCGGGTTCGTGGTTTCTGTTAGCTATTACGTATGAAGGAAACCACGCCCCTGGTTAAAGGCCATCGACGCCTCCCACAGTTCTTAGCAGAAATTCCAAACTTCTTCCGTGGATGACACAACCCCACAAGGACTCGAACCTGTCTGCATTCCACCCACTGCACACCGTCAAGGAACTTTCTTCCAGCCACATCCTTTCTCACCACTAAGCCCTCACATACACTGTTCCAGCAACTGCCTGGAACAACCTCCCCACTCCGCACCCCCCCTCACCTGACCTGGCCAACCCCAAGTCTCCCACCAGGTCTCAGTTTAGGTGTCCCCTCCTCTGAGAAGCCTTCCCAGACTGCCCCAGATTGGAGTCAGGCCTGGCTTCTGCATCACACCTATACCCCCGACCGCATCTGTCCTGCTCGGCTTCTCTTCTCGTGAGCAGGGGTCCCGATCTGTCTTGTTCTCCACTGTACCCTAACTGACAGGGGAGGAGATCCGTCCCTACCTCTGCACCACTAACCAGAGCCCCTAAGAAGGAGAATGCTCCATCAGGGCCTCAAGTGCTGGATACTCCTTGAAAGGATTACCCACACCCACTCTGGGCCATGCCACCCAGGACCCCAGTACGTACGTCATCTTCCTTGGTGCCCCCCCAGAAGTTGGTCCCTCCGGCATAGCTGGGAATGTTGAGGACAGCAATCCCCTGGAGGCTGGGGAGTGGGATAGGTCGCCCATCACACTGCACAGTAGAAATGCCAGAAAAAGAAAAAAAAGAAAGATGCACAGCCTTGACCTGGTCCTTCTTCACTAGCAAGCCCCCTACCCCCACCCCCACCCTGGGCTGAGGCGGCACGGCCACAGCTGAGCTCTCACTGAGGGACCGAAGGGGCAGAGGGAGCCCCCACCCAGCTAGGAGAAGGGTTAAGAGGAGACCAGATGGGCCCCTGACTGCCTGCACTTGCAGGAGACCCCTCCCGCTCACCTCCAGCAGGACCTTCTGCTCCAGGTTCTTGTAGGTTCTGTGCAGCAGCTCTTTGGTTCCGAGAACTCCGTACCACATCATGTTCTTGGTCCGACTCCTGCAGGTGGAAAGCAAAGAATGGACACGATTGCACCTCTCTTTCTATAGTGAGCCACGGTCGCTGCCACGAGCTGCAGGAACGCATCTGATCACGCACGGGTCAGACGTAGCACTGACCGCTCAAGGGGAGGAAGGACATATCCTTGTCATGTGTCTGTGTAGGTATGCCTAAAGAAATACATCTGTTGATGGAAAATCCTGCTAAAAATAACACTCCCAAGAAAGTAACTTACGGACATTACAGAACCTCACAAAAAAACCCGATTATGATTTTTTCCTAGCTATAGAAGTATGTTTACCACGGGAAATTTGGGAAGTGTAGAAAAGCACAAAGCAGCACATAATCTTCATAACCCCACATCCGTACATCCTGATGATGAAGAGCTTCAGTGTACTTCCTCAGCCTTTTCGAGGTATCTGGCTTACAGGTGAAAGAGCCAGTCTACAGTCTCCTGACCAACTCTGCTCACTTGGCCCCACAGCCTCTGTCTCGAGGCGGGCCTGACCCCAGCGGGGCACCTCCCCACCGTCACTGGAACCCAGCCACTTCCTGCTCCCGGGCTCTGTAAAACATGGGGCAGTCGTCCCTTTGCACACACCTCTTTGCAAACGTTTCCAGTTCCTTCTTTAGGAGAAACTCCTAGAAACGGAATTGCTCTTAGATCCTCTCAAAGCTCTTGCTACAAACTCAGGGAGTATCCTATCAGGGTCCCATGGTTCTAGAACTGTATGATGCATGGCCCTGTGCACCTATTTTACTCTGTTAAATTATGTGCACTGTAATGCCTTTTTCAGCCATTTCTGAAGTAATATTTTTTGAATGACTTGGGCTCACCACCATGAGCTGTAAAACAGAAATGTCCCTGGGGCCCTCGGAGACAGTCTCCTCTACTCACGAGCCCCAGACCTCAAAGGTTTCTTGAATTCTTATGCTTGACCTTGTTTTCCGAGAAATCCCCAACTACACAGAACTTGGATGACCACCCGAGCAAATCCTGAGGTGTGTGAGTCCCTCCCACCCAGCTCCCCCAGCGTCGCCCCTCCAAGTGTTAATGGCACCAAGCGGGCAGGGGGCACACGGAGCGACTGTGCAGGCTCTCCAGTAAGGGGCCCCGACCTCAACATCAGTGGCCGTCACTGTCCAAACTCATGCCAGCTTCTCCCTCACTAGTTCTCGAAACTCAAAGCTCAACAGTCTCTCCTCCGAGGGAATTACTGAAGGGTGAGGTGAGAGACGCTAATTCTCTGCTTCGCTTCTCTGTGTCCATGGAGGAGACAGACCACCTCCCCCCAGGGGGAAACCTGCCCCTTTCTCTCCATCTCCTCCCTAGGCCGGCTGCAGTGAGTAGAGGTAATTTGGGGGAAGAAGCTGAACATCTCCAGGGCCACCCCTTGGGCCTCTCAGGTGGCTGTCTTTCTGTGGAGGGGCATCTTCTCGTGGGCTTTGTGGGGAGCCAACAGGGCCGCCCAGCTCTGCCTGGTGGTGAGGAACGCAAAGCCACCACCAACACCACTGGGGACTCGAGTGTCCGGCATGGTCACCTCTCAGCACACTTCCCTTTACAGCATCACCATGGACTTATGACTCTGGAGACTCGGACCCTCCTGACTGACTGCGGTCCCTTACTTTCTCATGCGGACTTGCCCTGACCACGCCAACCCTGAGAGTGGAAGCCTCCTCCAGGCTGGCCTCCTGGACTCTGACCGGGTTCCACCCACATCTCGTCAAAGCACCTCCCTTTCCAACAATGAGGCATTCGGGCTTTCCATGTGCCTTCTGCCTTGGCACTCTGTGCACCCCCCACCTCGCTGACTCGAGAATTCACCTCACTCTCAGGAGGGAGAAGCAAGGACGACGCACTGGGCAGGTGTGCACACAAGCCGCCGCCTACCTGCACTTCTCTGGGTGCTCATCACGCTTGTTGTTGAAGTCCAGGGAGATCTTCGCATCCAGGCCGATGCCAAAGTAATTGTTCATGACGCACTTCTCTGTGTAATACTCTCTGTGAAGGGAGTTTCCGACCAGTGAGAACCACCCCGGGTCACTCCACAGCCTCACAACCTCCAAGCGCTTCTCCCCAAGAGCAAAATTCACGCCTTGCCCTTCAGGAGCAGCTTTACTGATCTAGAACTCACAGGCCACCCGACATCCCCATTTAGAACGTAGGACTTGGGGATTTTTAACGTACTCGGTCATGTAACCAATACTACTCTCCATTTTAGGATATCTCACCACCCCAAAAGCAAGCCACTCCCCCTTAGCCATCAGTCCCCAAACCCTCCCCGGCCCTGGCAAACCCAAATCTGCTTTCTGTCTCCAGGATGTGCCTACTCTGCAAGTTTCACAGAAGAGGAGCGCACAGGGTGTGGCCCTCTGCACTTGGCGCCCTTCACAGAGCATAACGTTGTCAGAGCTCATCGTGCTCAGGGCTTCATCCCTCCCAGCGGCTGACCAGCACTCCGCTGGAGAGGTGTGGGCACCGATACACACGCTGGGGCGGACGTGTTCTCCCTCCTCTCACGCGGGGCCCTGGGAGAGGCAGTCTGGGCCATGGGGAATCTGGGTTTTGAGGAACTGCCAGAATGTCTCCTGCAGCGGCTGGGCCATCTCACAACCCCAGCAGCAATGTGAAGCCTGACGGCATCCATGGCACACATACCCACACGGCTTCAACTGTGGGTCTCAGAAGGCACCTCAAACACCCCTAGACCCAAGCAAAGCCACCTCCAAATGTGAAAACGTCCTCCCCAGTGCCCACGGTAGCACCTCCCCTGTGTCCACCACCGACAAGAGTCATTTCACTCCAGCTTCTCCAAGCCTCCGTCCTCCCCACCGGCAATCATCGTGACTGCAGGGGTCACAAAGGGGCTCTGCGGACCCTCCTCTCCCTCCAGGACAGCTGGCTGAAAGGAGGAGTCCCCGAGCCCCCACCAGGAGAAAGCAGCAAGGAGAAAAGTACATCCCCGGCACTCCGCAGCCCCACCCGCGGCCGGGGGACACTGTAGGCCAGAACCCTGGCATGTTCAAGGTTCACGGGCGTTCGAAGTCTGATTTGAGACGCAATCATCACATGGATGTGTTTTTATGACACATCTAAGCCAGTGCCTAACAGCTTAGTGAGAGCAAAGCTCAGGGAAGAACTGTTTCCTGAGCAAAAGACCACATGCTGAGCAGTATTTATAGGTCCTGGGGAAAGGGAGGGATCTGATCCAGAAAAACAGCACAAGGGACAGAGAATGGAGAGACTGGCCACAGGGACCCGGGAAGTGGAACGCGACCAGGCCTGGGAGGCCACTGTAGGCAAAGGCAGAGTGACAAGCCTGGGGGCCCCTGAGCCACAGCCCTGGCATGCCACCCTGCATGGAGGGCAGAGAGTGGCCTATCTCTCCAGGTGAGACTCGCTCTGCATGAAGAGGACAGGACACCTAAGCTGCCAGGTGTGGGACTTCAGTGACGTGAGGTGAAGGGAACAATCGAATATCCAGCTCGGGAGGCCGTGTGGGTACCGTTCATGGAAGGCTGCGACTCTGGCTTACTGAGGAAAGGTGTCGGGGAGGGTCAGGACCAGAGCGGGGTGGCGGGGTGACGGGCAGGCACGCAGCAGTGTCAGGTCTGGGACGAGGCCAGCATCGGGCAGCAGGCGTCTGAACTGAGGGCCCTCTGCACACTTTTGGCTCTGCTCTCCAGAATGCCCGAGTCTGCACACAGCTGCGCATTCCCGTCCCCCTGCACGCCAGACCCACGTGGCAACATTCAACCCACCGCCACCAGCCACGGCACCCAGACCCTGCTCTCAGCCAACAGAAGGGAAAACCCAGAAGACCAGGTTTACAAATACCATTTATCTCCAGACACAAGAACTGGCCTCCATACACACAAGATGTGCTGCATCAGTCCTCAGTGCCTGAGACGCCGGGCAGAGGACACGGTACCTGCCCACAGAGCAGCGTTGGGGGTTTCTTCCCTGCGATCCCAAACCCAGGACAGTATCTCCTAGAGTCGGCCCCAGAGCCTAGACCCCAGCAGCACCAACATGGGGGGAGCAGGGGAAGGAAGGGGATCAGGGCAAGGCGCCAACGTAGAACAAGCTGGGGTCCTGGGGAGCAAGTGAAAAGTCAGGGCCAAGTCAGCTCCCAGCGGAAGCTTCTGAACCGGCCGAAAACCTCAGACCCTGGGCGATGTTCAGGAACCACTGAGGAGGGACCCGTGTGGGAAGCTGGGAGGAGCCAGCTTCTGGCTGTAGGTTTCCAACCAGATGCTTAATTGAGGCATCACAATTTCTGAGTTTTCCTTACCAGCGAACGAAGCTGGAAAAGGATTGCCTAAGTCAACCACACGTGAATTCCCGAGGCCAGTTCCGAAATCTGCTTGCTGCACTCCAACATTCCTCTCACAACACGCTCGCCTGCTCTACCCCCATACTCACAGGTTTTCCGGTTCCGAGTTAAAGGGATCAGCATTAATTAATAAGCGACTGATGACAGAACCTCCAGGCAAAGAACCAGACATCCCAGGCCGAACGTCTGTAAGGAGGAAACAGGAAGAGACAACAAATCGGAATGCACTGAATTAGGAGAAGCTCGTGTCTTCCAGGCTGAGGAACACATATCCTTCAAAACATTACTGCAATTAAAATATTTCTAAATAAACAGATCCAAACGTTGGCAATGAAATGTTGCAGGCCAATAATCACCATTAGAAATCCCTATTCCTGGAGCAAAAGCAAACACCTTGGGTGGCAAAAACCACCACCTGCAGACTCGGTAAAGAACAATTTATAGGGACAGTTCTCATTACATGTAAGAAGCTCCCCCGAAATGATCTCTCGGTACAAGGAATCCGTCCCTTCAGTCCTATGGCTCTCAGCATGGACTACAAGTAATTCTCGCATTCAGTCATGAGGCTACATTCCAGACACATATTAAGGGAACACCCCAAGAGGCCAGAACCCCTAAGGAACCTGCTCCAACTTACAAATTTTAAGTCATAAACATTAAGTCAGAGATGGAGCTCTGATTTTAAACATTCTGCCAATTAGCACCTTTTGATGATAATTATGTCTCTGATTAATCAAATATATCTTGTTAGCCCATTTCCCAAGGACTACTCGAATTTTCTTTCTCTTCAGTTGAGATTCACCTAGGAATTGCCAAATCACTTTTGGGAGCAGATGGTGTGGCGCGCACTCTGCCCGGCCCAGGAGGCCTCACGATGTCGGTAGGGGCCTCTTATCAGCAACCTCAACCCTCTGTGCTATTCCTTCCTTCTGCACACATGGAGTACGGCCACAGTCCCTCTGGAGGGAAGACTGCCTTGGCCCTAATCTGGGCAAAATGAAAGGAAAGACAGACACCACTCTCCTGGTGGCCAGCTGTGTCCTCTTACAGTCGTGCCAGAAATGACAGGATGACTCGATGGGCTCCCCATCACACCCTGCCCGCCCCCCCCCCTTTCCACTCAGGATAACTCCTACCCATCCTTCAGGAGCCAGCTCAAGTATCACCTCCTCAGTAACATCTTCCTGGGGCCTCTGGCAGCGATTTGGGTGCTGGCCCCCTTTTATAATAAATAAAGGTACTTTACGCGCCATGACACATCTTTGAAACCCAATCTCTGTTTCCCACAAACCTATATATAAAGTGTGGAAGGACAAGGACCCGGTCTCATTCATTCCCACAGACTCAGTGCCAGGCAGAGCGACAGGCCCTTGGCCTCACTAGCTGGGAGGTCAGGACCCCGCTCACAGCAGCCAACAGACACGCACAGTCAACCTGGGGAGCCACTCACTCGAGAACAGGATCTTGGTGTTCAGGGCTGGCAGGCCATCCCGGTTTCCTGACTGGGGAGGAAGAGAGGCAGAACTGCCCAGTGACAAACTGCCTTTGCTTATCAGCTTCTCACATGGGGATTTGGACACTACAGAAACAGAACAGAAAGCCATAAAACCATCTAAAATAGAACATTACCGAACCACTTGCAAAGGTCATTAGAGAAAGGACCGTTGTAAGGGCTGGGGGGAGTGGGTGACGGTCAGCAGCCCCCGGTCAGCCCCTGGTCAGCCCCTGGCAGAGTGTGCAAGACAACTCAAGAGGCCAAGGAGAGAGGAGGGGAAATGCGAAGGGGCAGGGGAGGCAAACGGGTCTGTGCACAGGTGCATGGTGTGTGACTGGCTGGAGCACCAGGAGGCCCCACAGGCCTGAGCCCTGCCGGGTGTGGGGTGCATGGCAGGTTCTGAGGAAAGCACACTCCTTCCGGTGGGGCTCCTGCTGGGCCCTACCAAGACACTGGAAACAGGCAGTGTGTTCATGACTTCACACTGCCAAGTCGCTAAAGCAGTTATGAGAAGGCATCCTAAAACTTCCTGCGGCAAGCTTTCTGACTACGGCAAATGCCGGGGGCCCAACGACGGCGACAGGGACACCAGGACTGATTGGTACCTTTGCGGAGGCTCCTGCCCTTTGCAACGCCGCAGCTCTCGGTGGGACACACTCTGTCATCCGACTTCGGGTTTTTCTCCTCGGACTCAGAGAGACCTAAGGCAAACCCCTCCTGCTCCTGGGTCTGCGCGTTCTGCTCGTCGACAGCTGTGCAAGGAAAGAACGCCCGCTGCTGAGCGCGGGGACAGGGCCCGCAGAGCACCTGCGCAACACGGGCTCCCCTCCAGACGTCCTCTCAGCTGAAGGCTCACAGCCCGAAGCGGCCACGCTGTCCCCACTGTCCTCCCAGCCCTGCAAGCATGCCAGGCACTGGGCATCTGCATGGACGGGCTGGGAAGAAGGGGGAGAGCAGAGGGGCTGGAAGATGTGGAGAAGGTGAGCAGAGTGAAGGCACATGGAGCCGCCACCCAACCATCAGCCAGGAGCAGGGCCGGTGTGCACACACGGGGGGGGGGGGGTGTCACAACCCATGCTTCTCATTGAAGGACGAGGAGGAGAGTCTGCTGAGAAGGGTCTGGGGTGAGTGGGAGCACAATGAAATGGTTTCTGAGAGTAATGAGAGAGCACACCGACTGAGGACAACACAGTCCGAGGGAGCCTGGACGCAAGAAGGCCACAGGTCATCCTGCATTTGCAGTGTTCCCTTCAAATCGTAGAAAACAAGTCTAGAAAAAGGGAGCACCAGCGAGCAGAGTCTTTAATCCAACACGGTCCACCCACCCACCGCCTCCAGGCTCAGCCTGGCCACCAGGCCCCGGGCACCTTCCACACAGCAGCTGTCCCGGCCTGGAACCCCACAGTGCCCCCCACCACTCTGACCATCTCCCGCTCACCTGGCATCCCACTCCTCGACACAGCAGTGCCCCATGCCAGCCTCTTTTTGGCCAGGCCCACCTCTCAGAGGGTCCCCCCACTCTGCCCTGGAGCGCCCTCCAAGCTCTGCTCAGAACACTCCCCACCCCTGGGAGAGAGGCGCCCTCCACATCTGCTGCTACCGCCTGTTTCTGCCCAGTCAGCGCAGGCCAGACCCCTTCCAGGGAGGAGTGCCCCGCCCAAGGACCCATTCACACCTTCCCCTGCTGGGGGCACCGTCCTGCCTTGCCCGCCACTTTCTGATCCCTGCGGTCCTTCCGTCACACACCGGTGCGGTGAAGAGGGAGAATGTACCCCAGCACACTCTCAGACACAAGGCGCTGCCCCCACCCCGGCTGCATGTGACCTTGGGGCGTCTGGCTGTGACCTACACAGTACGTGTTGTCACCATGTTCGGGGGACAACAGAGTGCCCAAGGCTTCTTGAAGAAAGCTACTTCATCATTAAGAGATGCACTACCTTTTTCTGTGTGTTCTATGATCTGACGGATGGCTTTCTTCAGACTGTTGGCTCTGAGCATGAGCTGTTCCCGCGGACGGAATATCTGCGGCCGGGCAGGGCACGCCGACCCCACCGAGCGCTCCCCCGTGGAGCCACAGCCGCTGCCCGCCCCGTCTCCATCTTCTGCCTCCTCCGCGATGGTAGGGGGCGGGGTGGGCAGGGAGGAAGAGGCCTGGGACTCATCATCCAGGGTCTTGAGGAGAGAGTCCAACTTCTCTTTCAGGACAGAGCACTGGCGGAAAACAAACAAAATGGGGCGGAGTGCTTCTCTGCCCTACACCTTCCCACCCAGGGGCCCAGGGACGGACCTTCTTGGCCATGACCTCGGACTCTTCTGAGCTCTCAGTGGTCTTCTCGTAGGCCTTCCCCACCCGAGCCACAAAGTCCTTCACTGTCTCGCAGAGCACTCTGTGGGAGGAAATGTGGAAAGACACTTCCAGGGAAAGTCCTGCCTGGGAGCCGGGCGCCCTGCGAGGTTGACCCTTGGCTCCCCCGAAGCTGCCACGCACTCACTTGGCCGATGAGATCACCACTGAGTGCTGGTCAGAGGTCAGGATTTTAGAAAGATGGGCCGCAACTGAGTCTTCATAGAAGAGAATCTGTTGCACCTATGGTTATCCCAAGACAGGGAGGCATGACTGGAAGCTCAGTGAACTCGCCCGCCTCCCTGGCTAGTCCGGGGCCTCTGCTCACTTCGCACGCCGACCTAGATCTGCCAGTGCTGGCTGAAAGATTTCAAAAACTTCACCAAGCTGCGAAGAGACAGATCTTAAGAAAAGACCGTGTGGAGCCAATCATGCAAACAGCTCGCACACCCAGCCTGTGCCGGGAAGCGCAGTCTTCAATCCTGGTACCTTACGGCAGCAGGTCTAACCTCAACTGAGGCTCCATTCACAGGGGACAACACATTTCTCTCTGTGATTGGGACCTGGCACTGGCCCCTCTCCTCTCAGTAATGAGCCCCTCGCCACTCACCTCCACCTGATAGGGGGTGACCATGTGACAAACCCTCTAGACCCGAACCCAGGGCCAGCCAGACAGGAGGTATTTCAGACTTCACACTGTGTATTCTTCCTCTCTCAAAACGTATAAACCATTCTTTGCTCACAGGCCAGGTGAGGGCCGGCCTGGAAAGACTGGAGCTAGGCGGTCATCGTTTACGGACTGCTGCCCTAGCCCACTGTCCTTGACCCTCTTGAGGGAGAGACAGCCCTTGGCAGAGCATTCTCTCCACTCAGCCAGCAGCCAGCCTGCCCAGTGGGGATGGGCACGGCTATGTGCCCGGTGCTGCACTCGTCTGGGCAATGTCTAGGCCCTGAGGGGACCATGAAGTCACAAAAGCAACCATAAAATGAAGAGAAGAGCTAGACACTGAGCCAGCATAGGCTAACCACAAGGGCAGCAGGATGGAGGGGGGACTAGAGGAGGTGGGGCCAGAGGGGGAGCCTAGGGGACGATGGCAGCAGTCTCAGGAGTGTATGCTGAGAGAGCAGGAGGTCCTAGCAGACTGTTGTTGTCACCAGGGACCCCAAATACCGGGCTAATCCCGAGAAGCCCCCAGATGACCCCAAAGCCCACGAGGAAGTCAGAACTCACTCAGCTCCACCGCAACCCGGGGTTGAGCCTGCACCCTTGCACATCTAACCTCGGCAGGACATTTAAAGAGTAGCTCATCAGCAGAGGGTAGGGGACGAGGCCTGAACTGGTGAGGGGGCCAGTGAGATGGTGGCCGGTGGGGGCGACAGCAAATACCTCAGAGCCCTCAGTGAAGTCTTCGGTGCCCGTGGAAGAGGAGGCGTGCCGAGGGAGTTTGGTCTCGTAAGCCATGACGCTCCACCTGCACACAGAGGCAGCTGTCAGCAGGTCGGCCCAGCCCCTGGGAAGCTGACAATCTGACTTTACCTGTCGGCCCTTGATCTCCACTCTGTGCCCCATAACTGAGAACAGGCGTCACAACCAGTAAGGCACGCGGCCCTCCTGAAGGAGGGAAAAGGGATCCCACGAAGGAACATCTGCTTTGGCGAGACGGACTCCCCTTCTGCAGAATGCGGACAGACCCCTGGCCAGCAGCCAGCTCCCCAGCGGGAACATTTCACAGACACCTCCCTTACAGAGAGAAGACGCGGCAGGGGCGACCAGAGTGGGCTCATAAGCACACTGCCAGGAGTGTCTGGGTGGCTCAGCAGTTAAGCGACTGCCTTCGGCTCAGGTCATGATCCCGGAGACCTGGGATCAAGCCCCGCATCGGGCTCCCTGCTCTGCGGGAAGCCTGCTTCTCGCTCTCTCACTCCCCCTGCTCGTGTTCCCTCTCTGGCTGTGTTTCTCTCTGTCAAATAAATAAATAAAGTCTTTTAAAAAATAATCATCATCATCACACTGCCAATCGCAACTGCAGGACCCTTTCTGAGACCACGAGGCGTTTTCAGTGAGACCAGTTTCCCACAGGCATGTGGCTGCTGGGATTTCCTACATCTAGCTCAGAACTAAAAGTAACTCACTCAAAAAGGATGCCAAACTATTTTTAAACCTACCCAGGACAATCACCCGGAACTTAGATTCTTCTGGGAACAGAAGGTGAGAAAATGGGATCGCTTTGCCTTACGATTGGAAGACTCTGCTGACAGTGTCCACAGGGGACCGAGCCCCCTCTCCAACACCCCAAGGTCTCACCTCACCCGGGTACTCAAGGGCCCGGTTCCTTGCATGTTCTGGTTTTTACCTTCTGCATAATCTAATGAAAAGTTAGAAACTATCAGAAAAAAAAGAATTCCTACTCAAGTCCAATTTTTTTTTTAAGATTTTATTTATTCATTTGACAGAGAGAGAGATCACAAGTAGGCAGAAAGGCAGGCAGAGAGAGGAGAAAGTAGGCTCCCTGCTGAGCAGAGAGCCCGATGCGGGCCTCGATCCCAGGACCCTGGGATCATGACCTGAGCCGAAGGCAGAGGCTTTAATGCACTGAGCCACCTAGGCGCCCTCTAATTTTTTTTCAAAAAACTCTAGTTCAATTGACCAAATGAATTAACTCTCACCACTCAACAGCCCCCGGCAAGGTGGCTGGGATTTTCTTCTTTTCCTGATGAGGAATCTAAGACACAGCAAGACTGAGTAAAATACTCAAGTGCATGTGACTCTCAGTGACAGGGGCAGGGATTTACATCCCAGATCTACCTAACTCATGTTTCTTATCAAAGTGTAATTCTTATCCAGTGTTCATGTTAGTTTCAGGTGCAGACATACTGACTCAATTATTCTCATTCAGGTCCTATAAATGGGTCTATAAATGGCTGCATAGGACCTGTGTCCTCTGGGGGGTTCCAGGCTGCGGACACCTGGTTAAGGTGACCTGCCTTGTATGACACGAGAACACCTTCTACTCACCGGTCCAACATCTTGGTGCTGGCTCGTTCCAGCTTTTCCAAGATTTGCGGGAGCTGGGTGTCGTCATCACAGGCTGAACCCCAGCCTAACACTCGAGCCAGGTCGTTCCCTGTGCCAAGGGGCAGCACTCCCAGCTGACACTGGCAGGACACAGAGGGGAAGACACGGCATTAAACACCCGTGGTACCTACAAGGGTGGCTAAGTTCAGCAAGATTCTCCTCTAAGACGGGTTGGCTCTCATAGTCTAGGCAAAGCCCACTAGAGAGGACAGAGGGTCTTCTAATCCAAGAGATTGCAGAACCATCTGACCTACCCTCTCCCACACCTATTTCTCATCTTGACACTTAATCCTGTATCACCTCTCTGATACAAATTTCCGAAACCCCTTTCCTTCCCATTTCCACTGCTCTGACCACAATCCTGTCCCTTTCTGTGAGTATCTGTGAACCCCTACAGAGAATCATTCTGAGTTCCACCCCCCCCCCCACCTCTCCATCCATTACATCTTACTAACGCCAGGATCATCTTTCAAAAACATCACTAGTGTTGTTCACTCCTGGCTTCTAAGTCCTATCAAAAACAGGGTCCAGGACATCCACAGTTTAGTCACCAAAGCTGAGCATGGCCCCGTGCTCGGCCTACGCCTTCCACCTGAGCCTCCCCAGAGCACCAGTGTGCACTGCTCAGGCCTGGCCCTCCAGCTGGAACTCTCATCGGGCCAGCTCGGGCTCAGGGAGCTCCCTAGATGATGGGTGCCCAGGAACTCGGCCTCCAGCTCCGCACGCAGTGTGTAGAAGCACGGCTGGCCCTCTGCGAGGACGGGGAAGCCCAGCACACCATGCAGAGAGCGCCAGGTGCCAGAGCCTTCAAGAAAAGGAGCAGGCAGCACCTGAAGACACAGTGGTGGTCCAGGTAGAGAGGTGCCCACCTGCTACGTCAGGAGAGAGGAAGCCAGAGAAGCAGAGATGATGAAGGAGCCACACTAGAAGCTCCAACAAACAATATTAAGTCTGGACTTTATCCAAAAGCCAAGGAGCCACCAAAGAACACTCAGTTAGAATGAGTTAGGGCGAGTGAGCAATACTGCCCGGGAGAAGTTGGGCGGACAGAGGCCTCGACGGACAGAAGCCCGAGGTCAGCTGCAGTGTCCTCAGCAGCACACAGGAGGTGGCCTAGACACTCTGGAGCGTGACGCCAGTGATTAACTAGAAATGAGGGAGGGCGAGAGAAGAATCCAGAACTCTCAGACTTCTGGCTTAGATGTCTGGTGGACGATATTTTCAGACTCCAAGGAAAGAACTGCAGGGTGGGTGGGGCTGAGCAGTAGGCTCTGTGCTGAAAATGCCAGGCTTGAGGCACTATGAAACAGGGAGGCAGGCCGGAGGGCAGCCAGGAAAGAGAGAAACAGAGGTGGGGGGAGGGTGTCTCAGGGAGGCCAGGCAAGTGTGGGAGCGACCAGAACCAGTACCACAGAGAAGCCAGATGAGATGGATGCTCAGTGAACTCAAATGACTGGCCTCCCCTGCTTCCTTACTACTGACGATGAACTTGTAAATAACCCTGGACCCAAGTGTACTAGTCCAAGTTCACCACTAGGGGGCAGGATGTGTCTGAGCTGAGCAGTCTATCTGCACAGGCCCGGTTCATAAAGGCAGCCCCTCAACATCACCGCGGAGCCCAAGGCTGACCACAGATAACAGAAATCCACCAGCCTGCTAAGACCACCAACACAGAGTTAGGAGACAAGGCTATGTCTCTGAAAAATATGCTCAAGTCAGGTCAAAGATTTGAAAAACCTATGTTGAAAGCAAATGACAAACTAGGAAAAATACAACCAACAAGGAATTTATATCCCTAATATAACAATAATCCTTAGAAATCAAATGCTGGGGTGCCTGGGTGGCTCAGTTGGTTGGGCAACTGCCTTCGGCTCAGGTCATGATCCTGGAGACCCAGGATCGAGTCCTGCGTCGGGCTCCCTGCTTGGCAGGAAGCCTGCTTCTCCCTCTTTCACTCCCCCTGCTTGTGTTCCCTCTCTAGCTGTGTTTCTCTCTGTCAAATAAATAAATAAAATCTTTTTTAAAAAATCAATATGAACATAAAAAAATCATTTGATTAAAAAACATGACTTTCCTTAAAAAAAAAAAAAGAAATCAAGTGTTTTAAAAAGGTAAATATCCTAATAGAAAACTAGGCAAAACACATGAACACCTGATTCATCTAAAAATTCAGAGTTAACTGAGATGGTTTGACTTTGTCAGTATTGAAGAAATAAAGATCAAGCATTACGTTTTTCTGTCTACTTAGGCAAAACTAAGAGGAGCACCAGACAGTGAAGAGGAGGGGACAGCTTTTGCAGCATCAGGAAGGGAAACTGCCACGGCCCCGAGCGAGAGCAACCTAAGCTTCCACAGAGCAGGGAGACAAGCCAACCTGGGCCACACGGCTCCGCTGACAGAAAACCATCACGAGGCTATTTACTGACAAGCAGGTACTGTGAATCCATTTAAATTAAAACATCCTATACTATATAAGACAGGAGGTCTGAAAGACAGCAACCGAAATGTTAGTGGCACTGGTTAGTGCTGGGGGTGGGGAATGAGGATGATGAGCAAAGTGGAAAATCAACAAACAGTCTTTTGTTTTCAAATCAGGAAAATCTATTTTTAATTTAATGGCGATTTAAAACAAACAAACAAACAAACAAAAAAACGAAGAGAGAGATTAAGTCCAGTGAACCCTACGTGTGACCTGACGTTCTCGTCTGCTTCCGCCCCTCCCCACAAGCAGGAGGCACCAGCCAGCAGATTCTACCACGACCCAGTGGAAGCCAGCGGGGCGCCACAGGAGGCAGTCCCACCCGGCTTGCTCCTGCCCGGGACCGCCAAGGACTGGACTGTTCTTTTGTAGCTCCCTTCACTTCCAACTGTGACGTTCCCATTCTAGCCCAGCTCCTGAGCCCCGTGACGCCATCGGACCCCCAGCTCTTCCCTCTGAGACCTCCACCACACCCCGCCAGGGGGACAAGGAGCAGCACGGCACCGCACTCCCGCTCTCCCCTGGCTGGGCCCCTGCGTATCCACATACCTGTTTATGAAGATTGAGGCTGTCGATTTCAGAGAGAACCCAGCCAACACTGCCATCCCCACCACAAACCAGAATCCGGAATGTATCAAACTTCTGGAATAAGCGTAAGCTGCAGAGAAAAGAGAATGTCAAAAAACTGAGGTCCATTCTAAAGGACAAATGATGGCCAGTGAGTCCTGAGCCAAAAGGCCCAATCTGCACTCGTCTTGGCTGGCCTGTGCCCCCCACTGTGAACAGGCCTCTGGGAGCCAGAGCCCAGGCGTGCTCAGGCTCAGCCCGCTGGGCCACCCACCCGCGCCTCTGTGCCCACATAGCTCAGGAACCCTAGGCTACGGGAGTCTGTCTGTCCCTCCCTCCCAGGTGTGAGAGCCATCGCGCTCCCCTCAAATCTGTCCCCATCTCCTTCCTGTGCTCCTCTTGGTCACCTTGCTACAGCAACTGTCCATTAGAACACCCACAGCCTTCTGCTCATTCCTCACCTTCCTCCTGACAGGCCTTCTCCAGGTTCTGGCTTCGGGGACCACACAGATACCAATGACCCCGAATGATGACCTCCAGGCCTGCCTGAGGGACAACACTTCACCCGTCTACCAGAACATGTCGCTCTGTACCTTACAGGCACCTCCTCAGAGAATGGCAGCCTCCGCCCTCCCTCATGTCTCTTTCAGGGCACCTCCAATTCATGCCACCAGTATGACCTTCCCAAAAGTCTCACTGAGTGTCTAGCTTTATTAAGGAGGCTTCATACTCGGCATGGAGCCCAACATGGAGCTTGAACTCATGACACTGAGATCAAGACCTGGCTGAGATCAAGAGTTTGATACTTAACTGACCGAGCCCCCCAGGCACCCTGACTGTCTAGCTTTAGAAGCTGCCACTTGCCGCCTGTTGCCTGCCCCAGCTGCACCGCTCGCTCAGCCACCCCACATCCTCCCCTCTCTGCGCCCAGAGCGCCTCTGCCCAGCAGGCCGCCTGCCTCCCTCCCTGCCACTGAACACTAACCACTCCCCGACGCCAGCTCACAGACAGACTGACAGACTCTCCAGCTCACTGGTGCGCCCCTTCCCTGGGCTCCTCAACAAGCTGCACGTCAACAGACCACCCTGTCCTGCGGCCCCGACTACCCATTTCTGCGGTGCGCACCCTTAACACGAGGACCCCACCTTACTTGGCCTCGCATCTGGTGCAGAGTTCCGGCCAGAGGAAGTCCTCAGAAAACAAACAGGGATGAGTGACACAGCATGAAACTCAGGCTAGCAACAGGGCTGAGGGCCTGACGCAGCACGACCGCACCTGACCTTCAGGTTGGGAGCCAAATGGCCACGTGTGTTCCCTTGTGAACACTGGTCTCTCGGGCCTTCCTTCTCTAGAGAAGATGCCACACGTCCAGACTGGGAATCAGGAAATGAAGCAGGATCTCCAAGTTTTGTGGTTAACTGCAGGAGGTCAAGGTTCCCAGAAATGGGAACTTACTAAACCAACACCCACGGCACCACCACAGGGGCTCAAAGTCAGCTGGTCCCCCACGAAGTCCTAGGGCCGACTACCAGGGTCTGCAGGTGCGCCCAATCCAGAGCCCTCACCTGACTCCAGGGCCCTGCTGCAAAAAGGCCCAGACCTATTTGGGATACAAAGGCTTGTGATGATCCTGCCACCGGTCCCATTTTTTAACTAAAAATGACCTTTTTTTTCCTTTTAAAAGACTATTTATCAAGCCAAGAGTGAATGTGCTCCCCGCGCACAGGCCAACGGCTCAGCAGCCCACGTGCAGAAATGTGTGGGGCACGTGTGGCTTCTGGGGACCAGACCAGCAGGCTGTCGCCCGTGACTGCCCCCCAAGGCTGTCTTGCTGCCCGCGGGGAAAAGCGGCCTGCCAGACCACTAGGGCGCCCATGGGCATGCCCCTCCCCCTTGCAGGGGCCCAGGCTCCTGCTCCAGCAACATCCGGCTCCAGGAGAACACACTTCCAGGAGCCGCCGAGGCCAATATACACCAGAGAACACATTCTGTGAGCTCCTTCCATGGTAACTACCCTGGACAATCTCCCTTTCAGACAAGGTGGCCTCCGAGCACTCCTACCTTGGATGGATGCTGCCAAGCAAGGAAGCTAAGAGTTGGTTCAAATGACACAATTACAGCAGCGAATGTTCTCCACAAACTACACAATGTACAAAAGTAAGAAGAACACACCTCAGATCCCCAGCTAACAGATACAAGGCACAATTACTTTGCTGCACACAATGGGCTTCACGTTTACACGTGTCACGGGACCTGTGAGTACAGTGTCCCCGTGAGGTAAGAGACCTCCTGTGCCCTCCCAAAATGAGGGCTTTCCTTGGGGGCCTCACTGGAGAAGAACGTCCTCCTTAGCGCCAGGCACCATGAAAGAGAATGAGGCGAGCCTGTAATCACTGACCTAAGAACACGTCCGTGGTGGGTAGGCAGTGGCGACGGGAGGCCACAGGAGGCACCTGATTTGAAAGGTGTCTGCACAAGTGAACTACATGTGAGAGCTAGAAAGACAAGCAGCTCTACTCGCTGTTCAACAGAGATTATTTTTATTTCCTATTTAAATTTGTATCTTTGAATCATTTTGTTCACGAGCAATGCATTATCTTCAAACGTTTGTAGAACTCCAATAAAGATCTACTTTACAAGCTTCCTACCCGAGGTGCGGGCCTCCATTCATGAGGTCAAAGACCTGGGCAGGGTTCAGCAGCTGTTTGAATCTTCTGAGGAACTTCACACCCTGGTTGTCCCCACTTTTGGAATTGACAAAGACCAACAGTGGGCTTGTGCAGGACGGAGGGCACGTGGCCTTCCAGAAGCCTGGATGTGAGGATGGAAAGGGAGAGGGGAAAATGAGCAAGCTGTCCAAGAGCGCCATCACACAAAAAGCCGCCAACACCTGCAAGAGACCAGTAACGTCCACATGCATGCCCAATCACCAGCCAGAGATCAAGAAACAGTCTTCCCCATCCCCATTGCCCATGGAGAAGGATGGGGGTCCCATGCAGTTTGACCTTGTGCTTGCATGACTCAAGTTCAGAAAGACCATGCACTTCACTGCTGTCCTTCCCTCCTGCTCTCAGTCTGGAGGAACTAGTTCCTCAGATCCATGCCTAGCTTCTCCGCTCCTACCACGGCCTGTTAACGCACATCGCCATCTGCCATCTGGACAGGTGAGCAGGTGCAGGCGAGCACGCTGATTCACATCTGCCGCCAGACAGGAGCCAGCAGGCGGAGAGTACAGTGCGCCGGCTCCCGGCCAAGTGTGCCCAATGGGCACAGGCCCCCATTTACCACCTCCACGCACGTCTTCTCACCCCAGCTGTCAGGCCTGACCGCTTCCCAACCTCATCCTCAATTCACCAGCATCAGCCGCCCTGGCCCGGGGGAGGGGAAAACTCGGGTATGTCAGGAGAGCAGGAGGCACTCACCGTCAGAATCGATGCTGTTGAGTGCAGTGGGTGGGATGACTGACACCTTGCACAGGCCCAGCGGGCACTTGGTCTGTAAGGACTCTTTACATGACGTGTGCACCTGAAACACATCACCCCCAAGGGTCACTGGCATCCCCCGGACTGTCCCTGCCGCTGCAGGAGTGGGCACTTCAGGGCCGGCTGAGAACGTGCAGGGAGCGGCTACCAGGCCTGTGCAGCCCACCCACTCACCATGGCCTTGCACCAGAGGCAGCGCCAGTCCTGCAGGCGCAGCACGCTGCCACACGTCTTGTCGCACACCGTGCACTTGGCACTCACAGGCAGGTTCCCTTCCAGCCACTGGTGCGGCATGGCGATCTGCAAACCAGAGATGTGTGTGCTAGCGATGTCCCCAGAGCCCCAAACGCAGGTGAGGAAGCCCTCACACAAAAAGGTGCTGAAATAACTCAACCAAGACCTGCTCCTCGACACAAGCAAGGAAGGGCAGGATCTGTACAGGGCTGCCTGGAGCCCCACTCCTGCTGCCGGCGGGCACAGCACCACTCACAGGGACCAGCCAGGCCGAGGGGCGCAACGGACCGTGCCGAGCCCACTATACCCAGTGCGAGCAAGAGAAGTGAGCACAGGCCAGCAGGGCGGGGGCGGGGGTGGGGGGGAGGGTCTTGCCCCGACCGCAGCATGAAGGGGGTGAGGGCCGATGCAGGGTCGGCAGCCCTGGCACAGGGCCCTGTGGGCGGGTTCCCCGCCCCCATGCATACCCCATCCTCGTCCTCGATGATGTCCTTCCCGATGGAGGCCAAGGTGGTCCACTTGCAGTTGTTGGTTGCACGCACTGCACACCGTTTGTGGGCCTTAAATTTGCACACTGTGACAGAAGAGACGCGGGACCGTCAAGCCTCGGCCTTCTCAGGCCTCGTTCAGCACCGCTTCGCATGCTTGAGGAGGCGGTCCAGCATGACCTGCCCTGCTCTTCCAGGACCGCTGGGAACGAACACAGAGCACTGCCCGTGTTGTAAGCCACACAGCAGGGGCATGTGAGGAGTCTGAGCGCAGCGAGACCAGCAGCCGGGACAGCAGGAGTCCACTTCATGGGTTGGCACACGGGCTCTGACCTGACGCTTCAGCCCTGCCCAGCAGCATGAGCGCCACTGTGAGCCATGTTGCATGTATGGTCACCGAAATTTAAAAATCACAGGATTTCTCGGTCACAAAGTTATCTTTTTTTCCCCCCCCACCATTTTTTTTTTTAAAGACTTTGTTTATTTAGGGGCCCCTGAGTGGCTGAGTTGGTTAAGTGTCCAACTCCTGGTTTCAGCTCAGGTCATGATCTCAGGGTCTGGGGATTAAGCCCTATGTTGGGCTCCATGCTCAACGGGGAGTCTGCTTCTCCCTTTCCCTCAGCCCACCCCCTTGCTTACACTCTCATTCTGTGAAATAAATCTTTAAAAAAATATTTTTTTTATTCAAGAGAGTGTAAGTGCATGGGTTGGGGGGCGGGGGGGCGCATGCACCAGGGCGGGGGCGGGGGGACAAGCAGACTCTACACAAGCACAGAGCCCAACATGGGGCCTGCTCTCACAACACTGAGATCATAACCTGAGCTAAAATCAAGAGCTGGACGCTTAACCAACTGAACCACCCAGGTGCCCCACAACCATTTAAAATGTACAAACCACTCTTAACCGCAGAGGCTGTGCGAGAACAAGCAGCAGCGGGAAGCGGGCCCAGCGTCCGAGCGTGTCCACCTCTGCTCTGCGCACCACTGTAACCCACCCTCCAGGTCTGGAAGACCACGCTTACCTGCTTATCTAGACCTCAATTTACGGAGGGGTGCCACTCCCTCAGGGAGCACAGAGTTTTAACCCCTTTTCCTCCGTGTTCTTCATGTTTCCTCTCGGTGTCCCTTATTACCACTATTTCCCTTTTTACTTTGTTCTTACTAGATGAAATAATTGATCAGCCTCCTTAGTAAGTAAAATAAACAAGCACTGATTTGTGGTGACCATTCAAGGGTTTCTGAGGCTTCAACTCAAGCCTCGGGCCACGTTTCCCAGCAGAGCACCGAGCCACACGCACCTTCACAGGACAGCCCGTGCGACGTGACCCCGGACAGAGCCTCCCGGCACACATTGCAGTAGGTCGGCCTGGCGTGGGAGCAGGCGTACCAGTTGTGCATCCCCGAAAAGTGGTCCATGCTGTACTGGGTGGGCTGGAAGAACAGAAGAGGGGTGGCAAAGATAAGGTGTCCCTTTGACATCCTCGAATGTGGTAACCTGAACGGGATTCAATAAAGTTTCCAAGGGAGGAGAGGAGAACAGGGTCCGTCGAAAGGATGAGCAATGAGCCTTAATTTTACAAGGACCATGCTGAGAAAGTGAGGGCCAGATTGCTCAGTCCACACGTGGTTGATGCTCGATGGCAGGGTACTAACGGGCGGGCAACAAGAACGGGTGTTTCTCTTTCCAGACCTCAAAGTGCTCCCTGTTCTGGACGGTTTTCAGCGCTGCGATCCACTCTTCCATTTCTTTCCTGTTATCGGCACACAAGATGAGTTTCCTGCATGGAGTGATGACCTAGAAGGAAACAAGAAATATAGGCGACAGAGCAATGAACAAAGGACAAATGCTAACAACCACACAAATTTTTCAAAAATGTACTTTCATCACATATACTTAATGAAAAGGGGCAGACTCATTCAGATTCTCAATTGAACCAAACACAGAAATGATCATCATGGGTCATTAAAAATCAGGAAAAGTCTCAAACTCAAAAAACAATCAAATTTAGTTTATACATTCACCAAAAATCAATATAAGTGGACATTCACCAACCACCTACCACTTAGACCATGGTAATGAGCCACAGGAAAAATTTAAAAAGGAAAGAAAACACAACTGCTATCACTCCAAAGAGCTCAAAAATTGAGGTCCAGCACCTGAATAGTTTAGGGAAAGCTGACCCAAGTTACTGTAAATACAATGTGAGCATTTCGAATGTATCAGACATAATGTCCTCGTACAAAACCTTGTACCATGTGACGAGAAAAACAACCAGCTACTACATTCAAGTGCTTGAACAACTTAACTGGAAATGGGGTCAGGAGCCTGGTAATAATCAACAAGTGAAAACTGTACCTACAACATATAAAGAGTTTTTACAAATCAACAGAAAAATCTGTCTTACCAAAAAAAGCTATGAACTACATTTCAGAGAAGAAATACAAAGGGCTAATAAATAAATAAAAAGATACTTAACCGCTCTACTCATTGGGGAACACAGATGAAAAGAGCCACTATTTTTTATCAGACTGGAAAAGTTCTGAAAGATGCTAATCTGGTGTTGGCAGAAGTATGGGAGAAAAGAGTTCTCCTCAAGCACTGACAGGAGCTAAACAGGGTGTAAACTTTTTAGGGGAAAACTTGACAATGTTCACCAAAATTCTTAAAAAGTCATAACATTTTACGTATTTTGTTTTGTAATGATGTAAAGTATCTACATGGTTCCACAGTCAAATGTACAAAATAAGTAGAGTCAGAAGAAGTCCAGCTTTGACTTGTGTCCCCCCAACCCTGGTTCCCTCCTTTCCCCATGCGCAGCTTTAAAAAAATAAGTATGAGTATGGTTTATACTTCCTTATCAAGACAGACGCAGGAATGCCTGGGTGGCTCAGTCATTAAGCGGCTGCCTTTGGCTTAGGTCTTGATCCCGGAGTCCCGGGTTCAAGCCTCACATCGAGCTCCCTGCTCAGTGGGAAGCCTGCTTCTCCCCCTGCTTCTGTTCCCTCTCTAGCTATGTTTCGCTCTGTCAAATAAATAAATAAAATCTTTAAAAAATTAAAATAAGAAAATAAGAAAGACAGATGCAAAACCTACATCTACTCACGTTCCCCCTTTTTAAAACAAGAGATCACACATGTTTTTCTCCACCTTTGCTTTTTCATTTATTATCCAACCTGCCCACCTCTCCTTAGCAACACGGAGTGTTTCCTTACTCTCTCCTGACAGCTGCACGGAGCTTCACTGGGCAGAAGCACCAGTCTCTTCAACCAGGTCCCATTAATAGAAATCTTACATTGCTGAAAATCCTTTCCTATCTCAAATAGTGCTGCAACGAATAGCCTTTTCACTGACCTCGTATATTTCCCAGTGTATCTGGGAGAAAAGTTCCTAGAAGCAGAACTGCCCTGACAAATAAAGAGCGCAGATGTAATTCTGCTGCCAAACTCCCTCCACAGGGCTAGTGCCATCTGCCTTCCCACTAGCAATCTTAGGAAAATGCCTGCTTCCCCGAGGATTCACCAATAAAATGTTACTTAACTTTTGGATTTCGGCCCATCTTACAGCTTTAATTTATATTAGCAATATTCAATTTAAATTATTAGATGATCGTGTTTCTGGTTCAGAAAACTGAGAAATGGTATTTTATAAATTATCTCTTTGGTGATTTCTATAACCACCTATAAAGCTTAATCACAAAAGGGGAAAACTAGAGCTGCATCACAAATGCACGGTTCGTTCTCTCACGTCACCAGGATAACTACATGTAGGGGTCAGACTGGGGAAGCTGGGCAGCGGCGGGAGGTGAGCTGAAGGACAAAGAAAATAGTGGAGTGGAGAAGCTGGGTGTCCCTCCCGAGGGTGGGGGTGCGGGGTGGCAGCCGCTGTTCTTTACACATCAAGAGCACCATGAGCAGCCCATACCCCGGGATCTGCCCAGCAAGCACAGGCTGAGAGTCTGCTCTAGACCTGAGGTTCCAAGACTCTGACAGGCCAGGTTCCCGCTCACACGGAACTGACCCTGGGGAGAGACAGAAAAGTAAGAAAACGATTTCAAACACTGACACAGGCCCTGAAGACAAGGTAGGCATGGGAATGGGGCTGGTGGATGGATGTATGCTTTGTACAGACAGGGTGGTCAGGGAAGGTCATGGGGGAGCTGGCAAGTGCCAATGGCCTGGGGTCAGCGCATTAAGGAATTTTCATCAGTAATTGTCTGTCTATAAAATCTCAGCAAACATTTCTTTATCATTCATTCTGGGGTGAGTTCTAATATTTAAAAATTTTTATCAGTGTAAAAAATACAGTTAGAGAAACAGAATATACTTACTTTTCATAACCCAAGGGATTATATTAAGAGTTATGCAATACGGTAGTTACAGAAGAGAACAATGACATTTTTTAAGTCCTTTCTATTTTAGGTCTTGTTTCTGCTGCTCCTGTGACAATCTTTACAAGATGAAGTGCCCACATTATTCCAGAACTCAGCTATGTCATCTGAGAAGATAGATCTTTGGGCCCATCATCTTCTACAAGCCAAAGGAGGGGGGTACCATGGAATAGCTTCGTGAGTCCTGGGGACCATGAGGCAGCAAGTTATAAATAAAACTGTTGTGTTTAAAAACAGGGAGTCAATATGAAACAAATCATAGTTGACATCACTTCCTTAGTCTGTGTGATGGTTTACAGGTGAAAACACTGACAGATAAATGTCCAAGAACCTGGTTTCAGCCTTTTTTTTTTTTAAAGATAGGACCGTTGTTTTAGATGTTTCTTTCTTACCTTTTTTTTTTTTTTTTAAAGATTTTATTTATTTGACAGAGAGAAACACAGCCAGAGAGGGAACACGAGCAGGGGGAGTGAGAGAGGGAGAAGCAGGCTTCCCGCCGAGCAGGGAGCCCGATGTGGGACTGGAGCCCGATGTGGGACTCAATCCCGGGTTTCCGGGATCATGACCTGAGCCGAAGGCAGTCGCTTAACCAACTGAGCCACCCAGGCGCCCCGCACAGGGCTTCTTATTCAATCCCTTGATTTAGGAAATAGAGCAGGCAGGACAGGCCCCAGGAGAGAAGCAGGTGCTAGATGAGACCTCTCCTGCCTGCTCATCCAGCTCACCAGGACAGGAAGAAGGCAGGAAGAGATGTTCCTACAAATAATAAGACTGTCTCTCTCCTTGGATTGCAGCCAAGACCACAACACTTAGAAACCAAGGAATGGGGCAAAAGAGGTGAAAGTGGGGCACCTGGGTGGCTCAGTGGGTTAAAGCCTCTGCCTTCAGCTCAGGTCATGATCTCAGGGTCCTGGGATCGAGGCCCACATTGGGCTCTCTGCTCAGCAGGGAGCCTGCTCCTTCCTCTCTCTGTCTGCCTCTCTGCCTACTTGTGATCTCTCTCTGTGTCAAATAAATAAATAAAATATTTTTTTTAAAAAAGAGGTGAAACTATTCCCACTATTCCCCAAATCTAGCCTTCACATAGAAAAAAAGACTTCAGAGACCAAAAATGCTCTATTTTTCAAGCAAAGAAATGGTTCACATAACTAAATCAACTGAAATGGTAAATGCAAATTAGAAGTAGGGTCATACATGAACTTGACAGAAGCAATCAGTGACAGCACAGAGATTCAGGGATGGATAAGCCGACTTGGTACCGAGGGATGGGGCAGAGTAATGCTACCGAGCAAGACAACAGACCATGACATGGAAATCCACTACCCGGAGAGTGAAAGCACGCTGCAGACCTTGAAGTTGGCCATACAAGAGAGACTGAAAGAGAAAAGCTACCCAGAGGAAATGGTAGAGGTATTTCTCTCCTGATCCCTGGAGGCAGACCAGGAAAGCAATAAACCAAGGTGAACCTGAAGACACTTACTGAAATTCTCCTAACGGTAGGAGAACTTAAACATGAGTAAGGAAAGGGGCACCTGGTTGGCTCAGTCAGATAAGCATCTCTTGGTTTCGGCTCAGGTCATGGTCTCAGGGTCGTGGGATCAAGCCCGGCATCGGGCTCCCTGTTCAGTGTGGACTGTGCTTGAGATTCTCTTCTTCACACACCTGGGTGGCTCAGTCGGTTAGGTGTCTGCCTTCAGCCCAGGTCATGATTAGAGGGGTCAAGTCCTGCATCAGGTTCCCCGGTCAATGGGGGAGCTTACTTCTCTCTCTACCCCTCCTCCCCCTGCTTGTTCTCTCTGTCTCTCTGTCTCTGTCTCTCTCTCTCTCTCTCTGCCCCTCCTCTCACTTGTTCTGTAGTAAAATCTTTTCAAAAACTTAAAAAATAAAAATCAGTAAGAAGAGGCCGACTAACAGAAAAACGGACAGGTGACTTAAACAGTCACTTCACAAACAATCAATAAGGCACATGCAAATGCACTCAACCTTGTTAGTAATCTAGGAATGGGACATTAAAGTTCCAGCACGGTACACCTGTGCCGGTGGCTGAACTGAAAAAGACGGACAACATCGAGAATCGCCAAGAATGTAGATCAACGAGAACAGCCACACGGTGCTAGCAGAAAGGCAGTTTGGTGCAACTACTTTGGAAAACAGTGAAGCTGAACTCACGTACACTCTATGGCTCAGTAATTCCACCCAACACTTCTCATCAAACATGAATATTTATGGCATCGCTACTGTTAACAGGCCTACAGTGAACACAACCCAAACACCCAGCACTGGTAGACTGGATAAATACACTGTAATATATTAATATAATGGAAAGGCACAGAACAAGGAGAACAAACCATCTACTGCTGATAACACAATATATTCTACAGTACTGAAAGAAGCCAGACACAAAAGAACATTTAGTGTTCATAAAATTTCATATGTATATATAAAGGTAAGATAAACCAGGCAAAGCTAACCGATGATGTTAGAAGCTATCTTCTTCCAGTACTTGCTTTTGGGAACAAGGGTACATGGAAGAGCTACTGGAGGCCACTAATGCTCTGTCCCTTTATGTGGAACACCCATCAAGCTGTGTACCTGCAGTAAGTGTACTTTTCCATATGATGCTCTATTTCAGTAAAAAGGATACAGAATTTGGAATAAAACCAACCATATAACTGAAGCAAAAGAAAAATGCCACAGCTGCCCTTTATTTTTGAATAAAGTAGGGGTGGAAACCTAAATGTACAAGAAATAGGCAAAAGGGGCACCTGGGTGGCTCAGTGGGTTAAAACCTCTGCCTTCAGCTCAGGTCATGATCCCAGGGTCCTGGGATCGAGGCCCGCATCGGGCTGTCTGCTCAGTAGGGAGCCTGCTTCCTTCTCTCTCTGCCTGCCTCTCTGCCTACTTGTGATCTCTCTCTGTCAAATAAATAAATAAAATCTTAAAAAAAAAAAAGAAATAGGCAAAAGAAGATGGAAATGTGCAAATGAACAGGGGAGAGGCTAGGAGAGCTATTCTAAAATAGTGTTAGAAATGGATCCAGGGATACCTGAGTAACTCAGTCAGTTAACCATCCAACTCCTGATTTTGAATCAGGTGATGATCTCAGGGTCATGAGTTCAAACCCTGTGACCAGCTCGAAGCTTAGTGCCGAGTCTGCTTGTCCCTCTCCTTCTATCCCCCCCTCCTGCAAACATGTTCTAATAAATAAACAAATCTTAAAAAAAAATGGGGGCACCTGAGTGGCTCAGTCAGTTGAGTGTCTGCCTTCAGCTCGGGTCATGATCTCAAGGTCCTGGAATCAAGCCCCACATCAGGCTCCTTGCTCAGCGGAGAGTCTGCTTCTTCCTCTTCCCCCACCAACTTGTGCTTTCTCCCCCCTTTACCCTCTCTCTCTCAAATGAATAAATAAAATATTTTTTTAAAAATGGATCCAAACACAGAGGAAAATGTTTAGTCTTACTCATAAGATAAATGTAAATTAAAATTACTAAATATCTTATTTTTTTACCTACCAGATTCATAGAATATCAGAAGTTTGATAACAGGCCTGTTGACTCTCATATGTTACAGTATAAATTAGTATATCCCCTATGGGGAACACAAGTGAAATCAAGCAAACTTTATTTTATTTATTTATTTATTTATTTTTTTTTTTAAAGATTTTATTTATTTGACAGCGAGAAACACAGTGAGAGAGGGAACACAAGCAGGGGGAGCGAGAGAGGGAGAAGCAGGCTTCCCGCCGAGCAGGGAGCCAGATGCGGGACTCGATCCCGGGTCTCCGGGACCATGACCCGAGCCGAAGGCAGTGGCTTAACCAACTGAGCCACCCAGGCGTCCCAAGCAAACTTTATTTTAAAAAAAAAATCTATTTATTTGAGAGAGAGAGAGAGAGAGCACACACATGTGCGTGCATGTGTGCGTAAGAGAGAGAGAAACTTCAAGCAGACTCCCCGCTGAGTGCAGGGCCTGACATGGGGCTCTATCTCTTAATCCATGAGATCACTACCTAAACCAAAACCAATAGTCTGACACTTAAATGACTGAACCACAGAGGCACCCCAATCTAGCAAACTTTAAAATATACTTCTTTGTCTTAGCAATAGTGCTTCCATAAATTTATCCAACAAATATGTCTTCATGAGTCCTGCCATCTCATGGCAGCACTCGTAAAGACATTAAGAGTGGAAATAACTCAAATACCAATCTAGGCAAGCCTGGTGGAGACTGGCTGCGTAATGTCGGAGGCTTCACACAGTGGAACCCTACACAGCCACAAAAAAACACCGAAGCTACTTCTTCATGCACTTGTAGGGAACAACCTCTCAGATGTATTGTCAGGTGCTCAAAGCAAATTTTAGGAAAACTGTGGGTAAACAGGAAAAAGACTAGTCTCCTCTAATGAGGGGACTACTGTCAGCAATGAAACATCCTTTGTAAGTCTTTTATCCTTTCAATTTCTGTACCACATATATGAATTATGTATTTAAAAAAAAATTATTGGTAGCGCCTGGGTAGCTCAGTTGGTTAAGCGACTGCCTTAGGCTCAGGTCATGATCTCGGAGATCCGGGATCAAGCCCCTTCCTGCTCGGCGGGAAGCCTGCTTCTCCCTCTCTCACTCTCCCTGCTTGTGTTCCCTCTCTAGCTGTGTTTCTCTGTCAAAATAAATAAAATCTTTTAAAAAATTTAAAAAATAATAATAATGATTATTAAAACAAATAAAGCCTGTGACTGACTTCTAGTTTCACAGCATTGTGGTCAGAAAAGATGTATGGTATGACTTTGATTTTTTTTTGCATTTGTTGAGACGTGTTTTGTGGCTTAATATCTCATCTATTCTGAAGAATGTCCCACATGCACTTGAAAAAAATGTGTATTCTGCTGTTTTAGGATGGAATGTTCTGACTATGTCTATTAAATCCACTGGGTCCAGTACGGGAATTTGGAAAGAGCACAAATACATGGAGGTTAAACAACATGCTACTAAACAATGAAAGGGTCAACCAAGAAATCAAAAATTATATGTAAACAAATGAAATGAAAACAGAAGAGTCCAAAATCTTTGGGATGCAGAAAAAGTGGGTCCTAAAAGGGAAATCTATAGCAGTACAGGCCTATCTCAAAGAGCAAGAAAAATTTCAAATTAACAATCTAATCTTACACCTAAAGAAGAGAGAAAAAAGATCAAGACGCAAACCCTAATGAAGGATGGAAATAATAAAAATTAGAGTGAAAATAAATGATACGGAAATAAAACAAAAGAAGCAACAAATCAATGAAACCAGGAGCTGATTCTTTGAAAAGATCAGCAAAATTGATAAACTTCTCATCACATTCATTGAGAGAGGAAGAGAGGAAAAAAGGACTGAAATAAAATCATTAATGAAAGTAAAGAAATAACAGCAAACACCACAGAAACACAATTATAACAGAGTATCAGGAAAACCTCTATGCCAACATACTGGACAACTTAGAATGGATAAATTCCTAGAAACATATAAACCACCAAAACTAAAACAGGAAGAAAAAGAAAACTTGAACAGACCAATTACCAGCAATGAAACTGAATCAACAGAGGTGCCTGAGTGGCTCAGTTGTTAAGCATCTGCCTTCAGCTCAGGTCTGGGATCAAGACCCACATCAGGCTCTCTGCTCAGCAGGGAGCCTGCTTCCCTCTCTCTCCCCGCCTGCCACACTACCTACCTGCGCTGTCAACTAAATAAAATCTTTAAAATAAAAAGCAATAGCGATCAAAACCATATGTACTAGCATAAAATAGACACACAGATCAATAGAATAAAATAGAAAACCAGAAATAAACCCACAATTATACAGACAATTAATCTTCAACAAAGGAGGCAAAAATATGTACTGGGGAAAAGACAGTCTCTTCAACAAAGGGTGTTGGGAAAACTAGACAGCTACATGCTAAAGAATGAAATTGAGTCGTTTTTTTCAGCATATACAACAATAAACTCGAAATGTATTAGATCTAAATGTGAGACCTGAAACCATAAAAATCCTTGAAGAGAGCATAGGCAGTAATTTCTCTGACACTGGTCATGGCAATATTTTTCTAGATTTATTTCTTGAGGCAAGGGAAATAAAAGCAAAAATAAACTATTCTGACTACATCAGAATAAAAAACTCCTGCAAAGTGAAGGAAACAACCAACAAAATTAAAAGGCAACCTACTGAATAGAAGATATTTGTAAATGACATACCCAATAACAGGTTAGTATTCAAAATATTCAAAGAACTGATACAACTTAACCAAAAAATACCTCAAACAACCCAATTTAAACATGGACAGAAGATACAGACAGACATTTCTCCAAGGAAGACATACAGATGGCCAACAGACACATGAAAAGATGCTAGATATCACTCATCATCAGGGAAATGCAAGTTAAAACTACAATGAGATATTATCGCACACCTGTCAGAATGACTAAAATCAACAACATAAGAAACAACAGGTGTTGGCAAGTATGAGGAGAAAGGGGAACCCTTCATGTACTGTTGGTGGGAATGCACACTGGTTCAGCCACTGTGGAAAACAGTATGGAGGGTCCTCAAAAAATTAAAGGTAGAACTACCCTGAGACCCAGTAATCACACTACTGTATTTACCCAAAGAATATAAAAACACTAACTGAAAGGGACACATGCACCCCTGTGTTTTCTGCAGCATTACTTACAACAGCCAAGCTATGGGAGCAGCCCAAGAGCCCAGGGACAGATAAATGGATAAAGATGGGGAGGGAGGGAGAGAAAGAGAGTGTAATGGAATGTAATATTGAGCGACAGAAAAGACTGAAATCTTGCCATTTGCAACAACATGGATAGAGGTAGAGAGCATTATGCTAAGCGAGACATGTCAGCCAAAGAAAGACACGTACCATACGATCCCACTCATATGTGGAATTTAAGGAACAAAACAGATGAGCAAAGGAAAAAAAGTAACTAAGAAACAGACTCTTAACTGGAGAATAAATTGATTACTAGAGGGGAGGTGGGTGGGGAGATAGGAGCACGCACACAATAGGTGATGGGAATTAAAAAGTACATTTAATTGTGATGAAAAATAAAATAAAATAAAACCTTAAGCTTGTAATTATGCTAAAGACTCCAAAAAAGAGCTATAGAAGTTTTATTTGAAATGAGAACTTTTGCTTCCATCCTTTCATACAAATGATCTTCCAGGAGGTATGAGAAAACAGCTCCTCCAAGCAAGTCGAAGACACCCCAGCCAGACAAATACCTTCCAGTAGCCTGGGAAGAAATAACCGAGGTGGTCATTAAACTACGGGCAATGATCTTTGAGACCACAGTGGGAAGGGCAATGTGCCAGAGACATACAAAAGTGGTGCTTAAACGAAGAACGTGGACCTCAAGTGCGTGAGCACTAGCTCCTATGACAGGGACAGAGACAAAGGGTATCAGCTGATGGCGGCAGCCACCAGAAGCGGGCACTCAGTAGTCTTGGGAAATCTGCTGTGTGTTTACAGACACTTGGCCACTAAATCCTCCCTGCAGCCTCATAAAACAGGTGCTGGGAGGGCGCCTGGGTGGCTCAGTGGGTTAAAGCCTCTGCCTCCGTTCGGCTCAGGTCCTGGGATCGAGGCCCACGTTGGGCTCTCTGTTCAGCAGGGAGCCTGCTTCCTCCTCTCTCTCTGCCTGCCTCTCTGCCTACGTGTGATCTCTCTCTCTGTCAAATAAATAAATAAATAAAATCTTAAAAAAAAAAAAACAAAAACGGTGCTGGGAGAAGAAACTGAGGCCCCGCATCCTGGGCTGAGGAAGCAGGGGTCAGCACACCAGGCAGGCTGACTCCTGACCTCTACCCAAGAGGAGTGTGCCACCCAGATCCCCGGCACGACTGCGACAGGAGTAAGGCCAGGCACGGAGGGCCTGAGGGAGAGGCAGAAGCGGCACTCGCCAGGAGTCCGCCCGGGCTCTCAGAACACACAGGGTCTGGCACAGTGCATTTCCTTTTTGGCAGGGTCACTGGACCGGAGCATTGGGGCAAGGACGACAGGGACAGCTCACTGAGTCATCTGCCTGCTGCCCCGCCCACTCTGACCAGGTTCCCCACGAGTGTTCAACAAGAGGGTAGAGAAAGTAGGTCTGGAGGATGATGACGAGGACAGTCCCTGACTCACCAGCCACATCCTGTCCAGCCATTCCTAATCACAGATTTATCTGGATGTGCCTCTCATTTGTAAATGTGACCTTAAATGACAAAAAGATCAAGATCCTGCAAACTTTGTCATGCTGGAACCACGGGCCAAACCAAACAACCTGAGTAGTAATAAACACGAGGCTCTGGGACTCAGAGTCCGAAGGCCGCAAGGAGCAGCGGGGACAGACAGCAGTCGGGCTGAGGGCTGCTCACACACTCTTGTCGGATTTGCAGGTCCAAAAAATAGTAAAAGTAAGAAGCAGACTTCTGTTTCCAGGAAGAAGCTTAGACATACTTTTTCCTATTCTTCTAAGTACAACTAAAACCCAGGACACTAGATATTTTAAAAATATGATAAGACTCTGAAAGGTGGAGAGAAGAAGGCAGACAGACTAGGGGCCTTGGGGCCTCAGAATGACCCGCAGCAGAGGGTCTCCGCTGGCCTCGGGCACCCTAGAGCAGAGCTGAGGCAGCCATCACCCAGAAAGAGTTAAAAACTCCACCAAGGGCACCTGGGTGGCTCAGTTGGTTAAGCAACTGCCTCGGGTTATGATCCCAGAGTCCTCGGATAGAGTCCTACATTGGGCTCCCAGCTCCGCAGGGAGTCTGCTTCTCCCTCTGAACTTCTCCCCTCTCATGTCCTCTCTCATTCTCTCTCTCTTAAATAAACAAAATCTCTAAAAAAAAATAAAAAATAAAACTCCACCAAGGGACCAGGAAAGGGGCAGCCTAACGAGGCCAAATCAATGAAGAATTGCCAGTAACCACTCTACTCCAGCCAAACGCCATGGAAAACACTGGCCCTCGCCACCACCGTGCCCGGCGGAACAAGGCGCCCCAGCACCGCCACTGCGTAGTGTCCAGAGAAGGCCAAGTAGAAACGTCCATCCCTGCAGTCCACACCCCAGTGGTATCAGGGGATGCACGGAGACCAAGAAGCACAAAGAGAGGTATTCCACCTCATTAGCCAGTAAGGAAATGCAGATTAAAATCACAATGCACTATTACTATAGACCTACTAAATGGCTTTAAATAAGAAGCAGTGACAACACCAAGTGCTGGAGAGGATGTGGAGAAACCAGCTCACATTGTCGGTGGCCATATAAAATTGTACAACCACCTGCCAAAGAGTTTGTTGGGCAATTTCTTAAAGAATCAAACATGCAGGGCGCCTGGGTGGCTCAGTTGGTTAAGCGACTGCCTTCGGCTCAGGTCATGATCCCGGATACCCGGGATCGAGTCCCACATCGGGCTCCCCTGCTTGGCAGGAAGCCTGCTTCTCCCTCTCTCACTCCCACTGCTTGTGTTCCCTCTCTGGCTGTGTTTCTCTCTGTCAAATAAATAAAATCTTTAAAAAAAAAAAAA
>PITA01003304.1:0-15832 GCA_004023965.1 Spilogale gracilis
TTTCCAGAGTGGCTGCACCCACCAACAGTGTAGGAGGGAACCCCCTTCTCCCCATCCTTACCAACATTTGCTGTTTCCTGACTTGTTAATTTTAGTCTTCTGACTCAGGTGAAGTGGTACTTCATCATGGTTTTGATTTGTATTTCCCTGATGCAGAGTGATGTTGAGCATTTTTTTCAAATGTCTGTTTGCCATTTTGAGAAATGTCTGTTCATGTCTTCTGCTCATTTCCTGATTGGATTATTTGTACTTTGGGTGTTGAGTTTGACAAGTTCTTTATAGATTTTGGATATCTTTATTTGGTAGGACATTTGCAAATATCTCCTCCCATTCTGTTGGTTGTCTTTTGGTTTTATTGACTGTTTCCTTTGCTGTGTAAAAGCTTTTTATCTTGATGAAATCCCAATAGTTCACTTTTATTTTTGCCTTTGTTTCCATTGCTTTTGGAGACGAGGCTAGCAAGAAGTTGCTGCCGAGGTCATAGAGCTTGCTGTCTATGTTCACCTCAAGGAGTTTGATGGATTCCTGTCTCACATTTAGGTCTTTCATTCATTTTGAATCTATTTTTGTGTATGGTATAAGAAAATGTCCCAGTTACATTCTTGTGCATGTGGTTGTCCAGTTTTCCCAACACCATTTGTTGATGAGACTGTCTTTTTTCCTTTGGATATTCTTTTCCTGGTTTGTCGAAGATTAGTTGGCCATAGAGTTGAAGGTCCATTTCTGGTTCTCTATTCTGTTTCATTGATTTGCGTGTCTGTTTTTGTTCCAATACCATACTGTCTTGATGATTATAGCTTTGTAATAGAGCTTGAAGTCTGGCGTTATGATACCATCAAGTTTGGTTTTCTTTTTCTTTTTTTTTTTTTTAAATATTTTACTTATTTGACAGAGAGAAACACAGCCAGAGAGGGAACACAAGCAAGGGGAGTGAGAGAGGGAGAAGCAGGCTTCCTGCTGAGCAGAGAGCCCAATGTGAGACTCGATCCCGGGTCTCTGGGATCATGACCTGAGCTGAAGGCAGTCGCTTAACCAACTGAGCCACCCAGGTGTCCATGGTTTTCTTTTTCAACATTCCTTTCCTTTGGCTATTCAGAGTCTTTCTGGTACCATACCAATTTTAGAATGATTTGTTCCAGCTCTGTGAAAACAGTTGATAGTATTTTCATAGGGATTTCACTGAATGTATAGATGGCTCTAGGTAGCAGAGACATTTTAACAGTATTTGTTCTTTCCAATCCATGAATATGGAACGTTTTTCCATTTCTTTGTGTCTTCCTCGATTTCTTTCATGAGTGTTCTATAGTTTTCTGAGCACAGATCCTTTACCATTTTGGTTTGGTTTATTCATAGGTATCTTACAGCTTTTGATGCAATTGTAAATGGGATTGACTCCTTAATTTCTCTTTCTTCTGTTTCATTGTTGGTACATAGAAATGCAATTAACTTCTGTCCAATGATTTTATATCCTGCCACGTTGCTGAATTGCTGTATGAGCTCTAGCAATTTGGGTGTGGAGTCTTTTCAATTTTCTACATAGAGTATCATGTCATCTGTGAAGAGTGAGAGTTTGACTTCTTCGCTGATTTGGGTGCATTTTAATCCTTTTTGTTGTCTGATTGCCGAGGCTAGGACTTCTAGTACTATGTTGAACAACATAGTGGTGACAGTGGACATCCCTGCTGTATTCCTGACTGTAGGGGAAAAGCCCTCAGTTATTCCCCATTGAGAATGATATTTGCTGTGGGCTTTTTATATATGGTTTTTATGATTTGAGGTATATTCCCTCTATCTCTACACTGTGAAGAGTTTTAATCAAGAAGCTATGTTGTACTTTGTCAAAAAATGATTTTTCTGCATCTGTTGAGAGAATCAGGTGGTTCTTGTGCTTTCTTTTTTTTATGTAGTGTATCACATGGATTGATTTGGAGATCTTGAAGCACTCTTGCAGCCCAGGAATAAATCCCACTTGGTCATGGTGAATAACCTTTTATTGTACTATTGGATCCTATTGGCTAGTATCTTGGTGAGAATTTTTGCATCCATGTTCATCAGAGATATTGTTCTGTAATTCTTTTTGGTGGGGTCTTTTTCTGATTTGGGGATCAAAGTAAGGCTGGCCTCATAGAAAGGGTTTGGAAGTTTTCCATTCATTTTTGGTTTTTTGACACCGCTTCGGAAGAATAGATGTTAATTCTTCTTTAAATGTTTGGTAGAATTCCCTTGGGAAATTATCTGGTCCTAGACTCTTATTTGTTGAGAGATTTTTTTGATTACTGCTTCAATTTCCTTGTTCATTATGGGTCTGTTCAGGTTTTCTATTTCTTCCTGGTTCAGTTTTGGTAGTTTATGGGTCTCTAGGAATGCATTCATTTCTTCCAGATTGCCTGATTTGTTGGCATATAGTTGCTCATAATATGTTCTTATAATTGTATCTCTTTGGTGTTGGTTGTAATTTTTCTTCTTTCATTCATGATTGTATTAATTTGGGTCCTTTCTCTTTTCTTTTTAATAAGTGTGGCCAGGGGTTTATCAATCTTATTAATTCTTTCAAAGAACTAGCTCCTAGTTTTGTTGATTTGTTCTACTGTTCTTTTGGTAATATTTCACTGATTTCTGCTCTTATCTATTATTTCTGTTCTGCTGCTGGATTTAGGTTTTATTTGCTGTACTTCCTACAGCTCCTTTATATATAGGGTTAGGTTGTGTGTTTGAGATCTTTCTTGTTTCTTGAGAAATGCTTGTATTGGTATATACTTCCCTCTTAGGACCACCTTTGTTGCATACTAAAGGTTTTAAACAATTGTGTTTTTATTTTCATCTGTTTCCATGAGTTTTTAAAATTCTTCTTTAATTTCTTGGTGGTCTCATTCACTCTTTAGTAGGATGCTCTTTAACCTCCATGTATTTGAGTTCTTTTCAAATTTCCTCTTGTGATTGAGTTCCAGTTTCAAAGCATTGAGGTCTGAAAATATGCAGGGAATGATCCCAGTATTTTGGTTCATGTTGAGACCTTATCTGTAACCTAGTATGTGGTCTATTCTGGAGAATGTTCCATGTGCACTAAAAAAAAATTTAAAAAAAAGTATTCTGTTGTTTGGGGACGCAGTTCTCTGACTATATCTGTGAAGTCCATCTGGCCCAGTGTGTCATTCATAGCCCTTGTTTCCTTTTTGATCTTCTGCTTAGATGATCTATTCATTACAGTGAGAGGGGTGTTAACGTCCCCTACTATAATTTTATTATTAGCAGTGTGTTTCTTTAATTTTTGTTATTTAGCTTATATAATTGGTTGCTCCCATGTTAGGGGCATAAATACATACAATTGTTAGATCTTCTTGTTGGGAAGACCTTTTTATTATGATAGTGTCCCTCCTCATCTCCTTTTCTTTTTTTTTTTTTTTTAAGATTTTTTTATTTATTTGACAGAGAGAAACACAGCTAGAGAGGGAACACAGCAGAGAGAGTGAGAGAGAGAGAGAAGCAGGCTTCCCGCCTAGCAGGGAGACCAATGCGGGGCTCGATCCCAGGTCTCCAGGATCATGACGCGAGCCAAAGGCAGTCGTTTAACCAACTGAGCCACCCAGGTGCCCCCTCATCTCTTATTGAAGTCTTTGATTTAAAATCTAATTTGTCTGATACAAGGATTGCTACCCCAGCTTTCTCTTGATGTTCATGATAAATTATTTTCTACCCCCTCACTTTCAATCTGGAGATGTCTTTAGGTCTAAAATGAGTCTCTTGCCAACAGCATATCAATGTTTTTTCCTTTTTTTTTAATCCATTCTGATACCGTGTGTCTTTTGATTAGGGCATTTAGCCCATGTACATTCAGAGTAACTATTGAAAGGTACAAATTTAGTGCTACTGTATTACCTGTAAAGTCACTGTTTCTGTATATTGTCTCTGTTCCTTTCTGGTGTGTGACTTTTGGGCTCTCTTTGCTTAATGGATTCCCTTTAATATTTCCTGCATGGCAGGTTTAGTGATCACATATTCTTTTAGTTTCTGTTTGTCCTGGAAGGTTTTATTTCTCCTTCTATTTTGAATAACATCCCTGCTGGATAAAGATTCTTGGCTGCATATTTTTCTTATTTAGCACCTGAATATATTATGCCAGTCTTTTCTGGACTGCCAGGTCTCTCTAGATAGGTCTTCTGCCAGTCTAATGTTTTTGCCCTTGTAGGTTATAAACCTCTTGGCCTGAACTGCTTTCAGGATTTTCTCTTTGTCTCTGAGATTTGCAATTTTCACTGTTATATGTTGAATTTTTGACTTATTTTTATTGATTTTGAGGGGGCAGTTCTCTCAAAATCCTCCTAGACTTGGATGCCTGTTTCCTTCCCCAGTTTAGGGAAGGTCTCTGCTATAATTTGCTCCAGTATACCTTCTGCCCTTCTCTCTTTCCCCTTCTTCTTGGATCCCAGTTATTCTAATATTATTTTACTTTATAATATCACCTTATTCTCCCTGATGATCCAGTAGTTGTTTATCTCTCTTTTGCTCTTTTTCTGAGCTTCTCTGTTCTCCATCATTTTGTCTTCTGTATCGCTAGTTCTCTCTTCTGCCTTATTTATCCTAGCAGCTAGACTTTCCTTTTTTTATTGCATCTTATTAATAAGCGTTTTAATTTTTACTTGATTAGATTTTAGTTCTCTTATTTCTCCAGAAAGGGATTTTCCAGTGTTCTTTATGCTTTTTTCAAGCCCAACTAGTATCTTTATAATTGTTATTCTGAATCCTAGTTCCTACTTCTTATTTATGACCATTCTGATTAGGTCCCTGGCCATCAGTACTGCCTCTTTTTTTCTTTTTTGAGATGAGCCTTTCTGTCTTGTCATTCTTTCCAGAGAAGAGTATATGAATGAGAGAAGAAAAGGTTAAAATGGCAACTGTAACCCCAAGGAAACACACACTAAACAAATCAGAAGAGACTTGAAACCAGAAAAAAACCCTAAAAATATATAATCGGACAGATGAACAGAACAGAGCAATACACTGGATCCTGGGTGTTTTTTGGTCTGTTTTTTTAGAAGAAACTGCATACCAAATTGTAAAGAAAGGAAAACATATACAAAAATAAAACTAAATACCTTGAAAGCCTAGAATACAACTATAAAGATGAAAATTTAAAAAGACAGAAAAGAAAGAATATGATCAGACAGATGAAGAGGACAGAGCAATACATGAGATTTTGGGTATATTGTGGTCTGTTTATTAGAAGAAACTGCATTCCAAAATTGTAAAGAATGAAAAACTGGTATATACAAAAGTAAAATTAAATACAATGAAAGGATATAATGTAACTGTAAAAATGAAAATTAAAAAAGACTTTAAAAAGAGTTGATAAAATAAGGAAGTGGTTGAAGAAAGGAAGAGAAAATAAATTACAGTTGAAAGACTAAGGACTCATGGGAAAAAAAACCATGAATTCTATATACAGTTTTCTTTTAGTCATGGAGTTTTGCAGTGTTGTGTGATTAGTAAGTTTGGTCTTAGCTGGATGTTCTTTCTGATCATTTGGGGTAGGGGTCTGTTGTGCTGATTCTCAGGTGTCTTTGTCTGGGCTTGCATTGCTCTGCCTTTGTCAGGGGGCCAGATTAAGTAATCTGCTCTGGATTTCTCTATGTGGCTTTTGTCTCCTGAAGGCTTTCTGCGCTGTTTTAGAGGATGAGAATGAAAATGGAGGCCTCCCAGTCTGTGGCTCGGGCACTGAAAGCTTGGGGCCCCACTTCTCAGTGTGCCCTCAGGGAAAGCCTTCAGTCATCCTGTCTCTCTGATCTTTGTCCACTCCCCATGCTCACCCAGCACCCAGTGCATTTCTATCTTAGGCCTGCAATCCCATTTTGAATCTCCAAACCCTAAAGACTCCTGCAGCTTTCATTGGCACTCCTCCTCCTCGGGATGGTGGAGGGTATCTCACTGCTGCTTGCTGGGCCCCTGCTCGGAGAGTAGTTGCTGGACTGTACCGTCATGTGAAGTTTATGGCATCCCCAAGCTGTGAGCCCACTCCTGGGCTCACTGATTGAAGCCAGCTTCCCTGTTTTGATGCCTGAGGGCTCTGCCACTCTCAGGCACCTCCGATCTTCCTGTCACCCAGAGGATCCTGAGGCCATACTGTCCTACTGTGGATTCCGCCCTGCTTTGCCATGTTCGTGCCTTTCAGGCAGGGATGTCCCTCACCAGAGTAGATTTCTAAAAATTCTGATTTTGTGCTTTGCTGCTGTATCACTTTCCAGTAGTTGGCTTATGGAGGCTCCCTCCCCACATGATTTATCTTTTTTTTTTTTAAAGATTTTATTTATTTATTTGACAGAGAGAAACACAGCAACAAGAGAGGGAACACAAGCAGGGAGAGTGAGAGAGGGAGAAGCAGGCTTCCCGCTGAGAAAAGAGCCCGATGTGGGACTCGATCCTGGGTCTCCAGGATCATGACCTGAGCTGAAGGCAGTCGCTCAACCAACTGAGCCACCCAGGCGCCTCCTATCTTCTGATCTATGGCCTTGGGTTTATTTCTTGGCACCTCCTACCTTGAAGAAAGTGGTCTCTTTTCTATTTGTAGACTTGCGGCTATTTTCTTAGATCTGTAGTTGAGTTCACAGGTGTTCAGAATGTTTTAATAGCTATCTAGCTGAATTTGTGGGACCAGACAAAACTTAGGTCTCCTACTCCTCTCCCATTTTGAACCTCTCAAGAGATGTAAACTTTTAACAATCAAAAGTAAATGCTAGAAGTCAAAAACACTATAATCTAAATGAAGCATACCTTTCATAGCCCCATCTATAGACCAGCTATGGCTGAGGAAAGAATTGACAACTTGGGTAAGGCAAATAGAAACTTCACAAACTTTAGAATGTAGTTTCTCTCTGCTCTTTATAGTAAAATACTAGAGGAAATAGATAAATTGGGGAAGTAATTGTTAACTAAAAGGGTAACAGAACTTGGTAATTTGGAAAATTTTCATCCTCTTGCCCAAACCAAACAAAAACCATATAGCATACTCTGGAGAAAATCCAAGGGTTTGGCTGGACAAACTTTTGCTTGGAGAGGGTAAGCATGTGATGCAGAGATTCAATCAACCATCTTAGTAGAAGTAAAAAAATAATGGGGTTATCCAGAAAAAATCTGAGAGGAACCCTCTTGTCTAATGACATGGATCCTCTTGATATATAGGGGAAACCCCCACAAGGCTTTTGAAAATTTTGTATTAGCAGAAACAGTACCAGTTTAGACAAAAAGGGGCAGAGATTGGATGAAATGAAAGAAACTTGTTGGATACCCAAAGTTTTACAGGCAGGAAATGGACTGAGAGAGCTAACTACTCAGCCCCGAATATGTACTGACATTCACAAAAATAGAAGGTGAATCATAGACCTGAATATGAAAGGGAAACAATAAAGTTAGAAGAAAACATAAGAGAATACCTTCATATTTTGGGGATAGTCATATATCTTTTTTTAAAGATTTTATTTATTTTAGAGCATAGGGGAGGGGCAGAGGGAGAGGGATAATCTCAAGCAGACTTCCCACTGAGTATGGAGCTTGATGCAGGCAGGGCTAGATCCCATGACTCTGAGATCATGACCTCAGCCAAAAATCCAGAGTCGGTTGCTTAACTGACTGAGCCACCCAGGTGCCCTGCGATAGTTATTCTTAAACAGGATACAAACAACACTAAAAGATATTAATTGTTAATTTGAGCTTTGTTAAAATTATTAGCTTATTTATATTAAAGGCAGCATTAACAAAGTCCAAATATGCACTGAAGATATTTGCAATGGATATATCCAACAAAGATTTTGTATCTTGAATATATATGTATACATTTTAAATTCCTAAAGAAACAAGAAAAAGACAGATAGCCCCATTAAAAATAAAGAGTTGTACACTTCTAAATAGTTCAAATAATAAATTCTATGTATATTTTACCACAAATACTTCTTTTAAAAAACATAGGCATAAAATTTTAACAAATCTCTCGTAAAAGAGGATAGATGGCCAATAAGCCTGTGAAAATGTGCTTAAAATCATTACTCATCCGGGAAATGCAATTAAAATAACAAGATACCACTATATGCACCTACTCTTCTAACTTAGAAATTCTACTTTTAGGGACTTTCCCAGGAGAAATGAATACATATGTACACAAAAAGACTTGTTTAAGAATGATCATAACAGCTTTACTTATAGCCCCAAACAGAAAGCAGTCTAAAAGTCCATCACCTGGGGCACGTGAGTGGCTCAGTCTGTGAAAGCATCTGTCTTTGGCTCAGGTCATGATCCCAGGGTCCTGGGATCAAGTCCTGCATCCGGCTCCTGGCTCAGCATGGAGTCTGCTTCACCCTCTCCCTTTGCCTCCCCCCCGTTTGTGCGCACATGCTCTCTCTCTCTCTCTCTCTCTCTCAAATAAAATCTTAAAAAAAAAGTCCATCATCAGAACTGTGTATGTGTGTGTGTGTGTGTGTGTGTGTGTGTGTGTGTGTGTGTATCTCAATAAAAAGAATGGACTACTGATACAAAAATATAGAAATATTTCCTAGACATTATGTTGAGTGAAAGGAAAATGTACATAGTCTCTGATAAATACAGACAAAACTTATTGGTTTTTATACAAATTAGGTATGATGACTTCAGTTCAGGAGGGTGGGTATTGATCTGCAAAGGATGTAACCATGGTTTCTAGGTTGTTGAAACTGCTTCATATCTCAATCGAGGTGGTGGTGGGCATGGTTACCAGATATATCCATATGTAAAAATTCATCATGTTATATATTTTCTTCACCATAGAAGTAGGCATGTGGCCCATGCTCCATATTCAGAGTTACCCCATTCTTTTGTTTTCATCATCTACTGTTACATAATAAACCATCCCAAAATTTAGTGTTTAAAACAATTATCTTTCATGTCAATTGCCTGAGTGGTTCTTTTTTCAGTTTTACCTAAAGTCTCTTACAGTTGCAATAAGATGGTATCTGTGGTTGGAGTCATTTGGAGTCTTGAATGGACTTCTTTTTCTCTTTATGTAGTCTCAGGCCTTTTCATGTGGTCTTTTCACATGGTTTCTTGTAGCAGGGTAGTTTTACATGGTGACCCAGGCTCTCAAAAATGCAAATATGAAAACTGCCAGTTCTTCCTAAGACTTAGACCTTGAACTAGTGTAGAGCTTTTCTGTTCAATTTATTGGGTAAAACTAATCAATATGGGATTTAATATGGGTGCAACTATTTAAGAGCAAGAATACTGGGAGGGAGACATGGTTCATTGGAAGCAATCACTAGAGGTTAACCACCACAATTCGTTCTCTGGTTTCCATTTATTGACCTCTCATATGTAAGAAAATACTTAATCTCTTCCCTGATGTCCCCTGTGTCTCATCCTATTACCTCATTAAGCTCAGGCTTAACGTCCTGAATTTTATCATACTAAATCATGCCCAGGTACCTGAAATGAGACTTTTCTTAAATTATTTTTATTTAAAAAGATTTTTTTAAAAATAAACTTTACTGGGGCGCCTGGGTGGCTCAGTTGGTTAAGCAACTGCCTCGGGCTCAGGTCATGATCCCCAGGTTCCCTGGATCAAGCCCTACATCGGGCTCCCTGCTCGGCAGGAAGCCTGCTTCTCCCTCTCTCCCCCTGCTTGTGTTCCCTCTCTCGCTGTGTTTCTCTCTGTCAAATAAAGAAATAAAATCTTAAATAATAATAATAATAATAATAATAATAATTTAAAAAAAAAACTTTACCACTGATGTGGGGTTTGAACTCATAACCCCAAGATCAAGAGTCACATTCTCTACCGACTGAGCCAGCCAGGCACCCCTGAAATGAGATTTTTAAGATATAATCCCTCACATCTTGTTCTTTGGGTATAAATCCTCAAATATGATTCCTTTGAATCGAAAGACAGTGACTTGTAAACTAATGTACTTAAATATTTCCTTTACATGTACCCAACATAACATAGTGAGATAGGGATAATCAGAATAGACACTGCTCAGGTGGGGAAATGTGAGGAATATAGCAGTTCTGAAGTACATGGTTAGGCAAATGTTACAGGTTGTTGATGTGGGTCTGTTTCTCTGAAAGTGGTTTTTGTAGTTATGTCTGTCCTCTAAGCTCTTGGCTACATTTTGTCATCTTTTCTTTTCCATTAAAAAGGTTTTTCCCTTTTGCATGTTTTAGTTTTCTCAGCATGCTTCCTGACTAAAAAAGCCTGAAGGCCCATCACATTAAAATAAATCCACTGAAGTCATATCTACAAATCTCTTCAAGACAGATTCGTCTTAATTTTGGACTTTGTGTAGAGAGTGTAGTGGGACGTTATGCTTAAGATTCTTAGAAGCACTTTTGTCTAGCAGAGATCATTGAAACTCTCCTTTAAGGTTCTTAGAAACCTCAGAGCACGTGGCTGGCCCAGTTGGTAGAGCATGTGACTCTTGATCTTTGAGTTGTCAAATTTGAGCCCCATGTTGGCTATAGCTATTACTTAAAAATAAAACCTTAAAAATTCTTAGGTAGAATTCTGGATTGATGCCAGGATTTGATGCCAGGATTTATCAACCTGCCTCAAACCTTTCTAAGGTTTTAGCAAAGGGTCTTGCAGTTCTACCCATGAGATCTCGATATGGATGCCAGTTTACTGGCAATTTCCTGGATTTTGTCTGTGCATTGGAATCATTTCTTACTGTGAGCTTTTTGCTCTCTGGAGTGGCCAGAAGCAGGAAACGGTCTTATTTTTGGAGCCTGCAAGTCTTGGTTCTGTATTTCTCCTAAGTTCTTTTTGAAAACTGTTCCATTTTGATCTCATCCTATTCTATCCATAATTATCATAGGCAGTTAAATAGTTGGTACTTCGAACATGCTCTGTCCAAAAACTTCTTTAGCCAGTTCAATGGGTTCATTATCTACCTTTTTATCCTCCACATTTCCACAGGCAACTGTTACAATACTTGTTCTGCCAGAGCAATAAAGATGAGAGAAAGAAAGGTATAACGATTGGAATGATTATTTAAAATTCTTGTTTGCAGAGGTTTTGATCCCTTTGCTGGGCAAAATTAATAAACATAAATGAGTATGCATTTCTCTGGATTTTGCCCTTTTCACAGTATGTATCTCTATGAGAATGTCAAATAATCAGAGCTAATATTTATTAAAGAATTATGTGCAAGGCATTGCTTTAACTTATAAATGCTTTATTTAAAAAATAAATTTATTTCTTGTTTAATATACCCCATGTCATATGGGGAAACTGAAGTGCCACATGGAATGAAATGATAAACATATTTAGCACTATATAAATAAATGGAAGTACAACTATGTAGTTTTCCTTTAAATGTTAATGTTGAATCTTAACACTACTTCTTCCATGAGTTTCAGCAAAGCTCCTTCTTCCTTTGAAATCTTGACCCACAGCAACAATTGTTAAAATCTATGTAGTTTCTAAAGCTATTTTATATTTTTTGACATTCTTATTCTTCTAGCTGAATCACATATTTTGCTGTCTAATCTTATTTGTTACTATAACACCAGTTTATTCTTGGAGGAGCTATGCCTTTTTTTTTTTTAAAGATTGTATTTATTTGACAGAGAGAAACACACCAGAGAGGGAACACAAGCAGGGGGATGAGAGAGGGAGAAACAGGCTTCCTGCCGAGCAGGGAGCGCAATGTGGGACTCGATCCCGGGTCTCCGAGACCATGACCTGAGCTGAAGGCAGTCGCTTAACCAGGTGCCCCAGATCTATGCCTTTTTATGCTTGATATAATATTGCTTTGTCTACCCATAGTATAGAAATATCTTCAGATTCAGGAAAATGCATTTGCAGGCATTGATAAGATATGAATATGTTTTCTAGAATAATACTGCAGTTAAAGTCTTAAATGTAAATGTGGCCACAAGCTTTCTTTAAAGTACAATTTAATTTTCAGTTAAGAATTTAAAAAATGTTTATTTGGTCATAATATACTTCTTCAGCTCCTTCTTGATAAGAGTATCAATCACCATACAGCCTCAGTCCCTACCCTGTCAGTGTCTCATCCTTAGGTTAACATGAGGCACCCTGGTTAACTCCCAGTAGGGGAGTTCTTTATCCCACTGGGACAGAAGGACAGAGGCTTCTCACACCCAAGGTTAGAATTCTAGATGCAGTTTTTTATAGAAATAGGTTGTGGGAAATTGGGTATAAATAGTGTAAATAAGATGCCAGTCAAAAATAATTCTATTCTAATCTATTTTTTAAAAGATTTATGTGGGGCGCCTGGGTGGCTCGGTTGGTTGGGCGACTGCCTTTGGCTCAGGTCATGGTCCCGGAGACCTGGGATCGAGTCCCGCGTCGGGCTCCCTGCTCGGCAGGAGGCCTGCTTCTCCCTCTCTCACTCCCCCTGCTTGTGTTCCCTCTCTGGCTGTGTTTCTCTCTGTCAAATAAACAAAATCTTAAAAACAAAACAAACAAACAAAAAACTAATAAAAAAAATAGAATTTAAAAAAAAAAAAAAAAAAAAAAGATTTATGTATTTGAGAGAAGAGAGCATGCCTGCAAGCAGTAGGAGGCACTGTGAGAAATTCAAGCAGACACCCCCACGCCCCACTCCATGACCATGGAGCCTGTTGCAGGACTCAATTTCCTGGGCCTGAGGTCATGACCTGAGCCAAAATCAAGAGTCAGATGCTTAACTGACTGAGCCACCCAGGCACCCAGTAATTCTAAGTTAGAGTAGTGACTTTATTTTATTGTTAGATTTTAGTTAATAAAAATAAGTGAGCAAGAATAAACTGAGAAATTTATTCAGTTGGTTAGATTAGAGGTTACTTTATATGAAACTGACAAAAGTATGGATTGTTTTCCTGGGAATAGGGAAAGTTGATGCTTGAAAATCCCAGTTTTATTTGGTTATGCTCCCAAGAACCTTCCTCCATATTGAAGGCTGGCAGTGATTAGTGATTATTTCTTTCTCATTAATACTTTTCAGCTTCTGGGTACAAATTATAAATCATTGTACTGTAAATACCAATATATCATATGGACAAAATTTTTAAATACATGAAACTTTATTTGTAGGACCCCTACTTGTCTTTTATCATCCCTCTTCCCCCATGGTATTTCTCACTCCCTTGGTGTCTAGGTGCTCTTACATAAGCATCCTGCTTACCCATAGTATTCTTTGTTTCCTAACTTATTTTTTTTTTCTTCTTGCCTTTTTGCAAATGTAACTAACCTGTGTTGTCTCTAGGTGAACCTGCTAATCTCTGGTAAACTATTTACCAACGATACTGTCACTCTAAGGAATGCTATTTGCATTTTGAGAAGTGCTACAGAAGTAGTGAATTAAATATAAAATAGTCATATTTGGACTATGATATGTTGGTTGGGAAACTATTATAAGCAAAAGAATTTTTTCATTTTTCATAAATTTTAGCATGAAAACCAAGAGCTGTTTCATATAAATTATGATAACAGCTGTATTAGACCTAACATGCTTACAAACTGAGGTAAAATTTATAATTAAGAATAAATATTATAATCCTTATGAGTAAGGAAGAACTATTCCCATATTTTATCTATCCATCTATCTGTCTGTCTGTCTATCTATCTTTGCCTTCATCTATTTTGCTCATTCTCTCCAATCCCTGCCCTTGTGGCAATCATTACTTTGTTCTCTGTCTTTATGAGTCATTTGTGTTTTTTGCTTGTTCATTCGTTTTGTTTTTTAAATTCTACATATAAGTGAAATCATATGGTACATGTCTCTGACTGACTTATTTCACTTAGCATGATACCCTCTAGATCCATCCATGTTGTTGCAAATGGCAGGATTTCATTATACTTTTTCTGGCTGAGTAATATTCCATATCCATATACATACCTTTATCCGTATGTAGGTTCCACATTTTGGGTATTGTAAATAATGCTGCAGTAAACATAGGGGTGCATATATCTTTTAGAATTAGTGTTTTTGTTTTCTTCAGGTGAATACTAGGGAAGTAGAACTACTCAGTTGTATGGTATTTTTTGAGAAACCTGCATATTGTTTTTCATAGCAGCTACAGCAATTTATATTCCCACCAACAGCATATGAGGGTTCCTTTCTCTTCACATTCTGGCCAACACTTGTTATGTATTGTCTTTTTTATATGAGCCATTCTAATCGATATGAAGTGATAACTCATTTTGGTTTTGATTTGTATTTCCTTGATGATTATTGATCTTGAATATCTTTTCATCTATCTGTCAACCTATATGTTTCTTCTTTAGAAAAATGTCTATTCAGATCCTGTGTTGATTTTTTAAAGTTTTTGATTCCAGTGTAGTTAACATACACTGTTATATTAGTTTCAGGTGTACAATATAGTGATTCAGCAGCCCCATATGTCACTTAGTGCTCATCATAAGTGTATTTTTAATCCCCTTCACCTAGTTCACCCATTCCCCACGCACCTCCCCTCTGGTGAACATCTGTTCTCTAAAATTGAGTCTTTTTCATAGTTTGTCTTTTAAATGTTTTGTTTGTTTTGTTTCTTAAATTCCACATGAGCAAAATCATATGATATTTGTCTTTTATTTTGCTTAGCATTATACTATCTAGGTACATCCACGTTGTTCCTCTTCATTTTTTAAAATCATATTTTTTTGTTATTTTGGTGTTAAGTTGTATGGATTTTTTTATATTTTGGCTATAACCCTTGAGAACTATTCCTATAACAAATTCTGTTCTTCTGGGACACCCGGGTGGCTCAGTCATTAATCATCTGCCTTCGGCTCAGGTCATGATACCAGAGTTCTGGGATCAAGTCCTGCATCGGGTACCCTGCTGGGCAGGATGTCTGCTTCTCCCTCTTTTACTCCCCCTGCTTGTGTTCCCTCTCCAGCTGTGTTTATGTCTGTCAAATAAATAAATAAAATCTTTTTTTTAAAGGTGGAATAATTAGGTTTATAAAACAATGTATGCCGGCTGTTTTTTTTATTTTTTAATTTTTTTATTGTTACTAAATTTTTTTTCCCAGTGTTCCAAGATTTATTCCCCATTCCCCACACCCAGTGCTCCATGCTTTAGGTGTCCCCAGTACCCACCACCAGGCTCTCCCATCCCTCCACCCCCCTCCCTCCAAGTCCCTCAGTTTGTTTCTGTGTCCAAAGTCTCTGTTCTTTCGTTTCCCTCCCTAGATTATCCTAGTTCCCATTTACTTTCCTTCTCCCACTGTCCTCCAGGTTACCCCTCATGCACCACAAGTAAGTGAAACCATGTGATACTTGACTTTCTCTTCTTGGCTTATTTCACTCAGCATAATCTCTTCCAGTCCAGTCCATGTTGCTACAAAAGTTGGTTATTCATCCTTTCTGATGGAGGCATAGTATTCCATTGTATATATGTACCACATCTTCTTTATCCATTCATCTGTTGATGGGCATCTTGGCTCTTTCCACAGTTTGACGATTGTGTCCATTGCTGCTATGAACATTGGTGTACATATGGCCCTTCTTTTCACTACATCCATATCATTGGGGTAAATGCCCAGTAGTGCAATTGCAGGGTCATAGGGTAGCTCTATCCTTAATTTTTTAAGGAATCTCCACACTGTTTTCCAAAGCGGCTGCACCAGTTTACATTCCCACCAACAGTGTAAGAGGGTTCCCCTTTCTCCGCAGCCTCTCCAACACTTGTTGTTTCCTATCTTGTTAATTTTGGCCATTCTGACTGGTGTAAGGTGGTATCTCAGTGTGGTTTTGATTTGAATTTCCCTGATAGCTAGTGACGCTGAACATTTTTCCATGTGTCTGTTGGCCGTTTGTATATCTTCTACGGAGAAGTGCCTCTTCATGTCTCTTGCCCATTTTTTG
>PITA01003304.1:15932-33612 GCA_004023965.1 Spilogale gracilis
TTTCGCTTTTGTCTCCTTTGCCTTTGGAGACGTGTCTTGAAAGAAGTTGCTGTGGCCGATGTCAAAGAGGTTACTGCCTATGTTCTCTTCCAGGATTTTGATGGATTCCTGCCTCACGTTGAGGTCTTTCATCCATTTCGAGTTTGCCTTTGTGTGTGGTGTAAGAGAATGGTCTAGTTTCATTCTTCTATACGTAGCTCCAATTTTCCCAGCACCATTTATTGAAAAGACTGTCTTTTTTCCACTGGATATTTTTTCCTGCTTTTTCAAAGATGATTTGACCATAGATTTGTGGGTCCATATGTGGGCTCTCCACTCTGTTCCATTGGTCTATTTCTCTGTTTTTATGCCAGTCTGTCTTGGTAATCACACTTTGTAATAAAGCCTGAAGTCAGGTAATGAGATGCCCCCAACTTTGCTTTTCTTCTTCAGCAATTCCTTAGCGATTCGGGGTCTTTCTGGTTCCATATAAATTTTAGGATTGTTTGTTCTAACGTTTTGAAGAATGTTGGTGGAATTTTGATCGGAATGGCATTGAAAGTATAGATTGCTCTGGGCAGTATAGACATTCTGACAATGTTTATTCTTCCGATCCATGAGCATGGAATGATCTTCCATCTTTTTGTGTCTTCTTCAATTTCTTTCATGAGTGTTCTGTAGTTCCTCGAGTACAGATCCTTGACTTCTTTGGTTAGGTTTATTCCTAAGTATCTTATAGTTTTAGGTGCTATAGTAAATGGAATCGATTCTCTGATTTCCCTTTCTATTTTTTCGTTATTAGTGTATAAGAATGCAACTAATTTCTGTGCATTGATTTTGTATCCTGCCACATTACCAAATTGTTGTATGAGTTCTAGTAGTTTGGGGGTAGAGTCTTTTGGGATTTCCACATACAGTATCATGTCATCTGCAAAGAGAGAGAATTTGACTTCCTCTTTGCCAAGCTGGATACCTTTTATTTTTTTCTGTTGTCTGATTGCCGTTGCTAGGACTTCTAACACTATGTTGAATAGTAGTGGTGAGAGTGGACATCCTTGCCTTGTTCCTGATCTCAGAGGAAAGGCTGTCAGTTTTTCCCCATTGAGGATGATATTCGCTGTGGGTTTTTCGTAGATAGATTTTATGAGATTGAGAAATGTTCCCTCTATCCCTATATTTTGAAGAGTTTTGATCAGGAACGGATGTTGTATTTTGTCAGATGCCTTTTCTGCAACAATTGAGAGTACCATGTGGTTTTTCTCTCTTCTCTTGTTGATTTGTTCTATCACGTTGATTGTTTTGCCAGTGTTGAACCACCCCTGCATCCCTGGGATAAAACCCACCTAGTCATGGTGGATAATCTTTTTAATGTATTGTTGGATCCTGTTAGCAAGGATCTTGTTGAGAATCTTGGCATCCGTATTCATCAGCGATATTGGTCTGAAGTTCTCCTTTTTGATGGGGTCTTTGGTTTGGGGATTAGAGTGATGCTGGCTTCATAGAAAGAGTCTGGAAGTTTTCCTTCCATTTCTATTTTTTGAAAGAACTTCAGGAGTATAGGTGTTATTTCTTCTTTGAATGTTTGGTAGAATTCCCCAGGGAATCCGTCTGGGCCTGGACTCTTGTTTTGGGGGAGGTTTTTGATCACTGCTTCAATTTCATTACTAGATATAGGTCTATTCAGATTGTCAATGTCTTCCTGTTTCAGTCTTGGTAGTTTATAGGTTTCTAGGAATGTATCCATCTCTTCTAGATTGTTAAACATATTGGCATACATTTGTTGATAGTAATTTTTGATGATTGTTTCTATTTCCTTGGTGTTAGCCATGATCTCTCCCCTTTCATTCATGATTTTGTTAATTTGGGTCTTCTCCCTTTTCTTTTGGGTTAGTTTGGCCAATGGTTTATCGATCTTATTGATTCTTTCAAAGAGCCAGCTTCTAGTTTCGTTGATGCGTTCTACTGTATCTCTAGTTTCTGATTCATTCATCTCTGCTCTAATCCTTATTATTTCCCGCCTTGTGTGGGGGGTTGGTTTAATTTTTTGTTGATTTTCCAGTTCTTTAAGGTGTAATGAGAGTTGGCGTATTCGGGATTTTCAATTTTTTTGAGTGAGGCTTGGATGGCTATGAATTTCCCCCTTAGGACAGCCTTTGCCGTATCCCATAGGTTTTGGATCGATGTATCTTCATTCTCATTGGTTTCCATGAAGTATTTCAGTTCTTCTTTGATTTCTTGGTTGATCCACATATTCCTGAGTAGGCTCATCTTTAGCTTCCAAGTGTTTGAATTTCTCCTGAACTTTTTATGGTGATTGAGTTCCAGTTTCACGGTATTGTGGTCAGAGAATATGCAGGGAATAATTACAGTCTTCTGGTATCAGTTGAGCCCTGATTTGTGACCTAGTATGTGGTCTATTCTGGAGAAAGTTCTATGTGTACTCGAGAAGAATGAGTATTCTGCTGTTTTAGGGTGAAATGTTCTGAATATATCTATGAGATCCAGCTGGTCCAATGTGTCATTCAAGGCTCTTGATTCTTTGCTCATTTTCTGTTTAGATGATCTGTCCATTGCTGAGAGTGATGTGTTAAGATCTCCTACGATTAATGTATTGGCATCAATATGATTCTTTATTTTGTTTAACAGTTGGCTTATGTACTGGGCTGCTCCCATGTTAGGGGCATAAATATTTACAATTGTTAGATCTTCTTGATGTATAGACCCTTTAAGAATGATGTAGTGTCCTTCTGTGTCTTTGACTACAGTCTTTAGACTAAAATCCAGTTTGTCTGATATGAGAATCGCTACCCCGGCTTTCTTTTGGGGTCCATTGGCATGAAAGATGGTCTTCCATCCCCTCACTTTCAATCTCAAAGTATCTTTAGATTCAAGATGAGTCTCTTGTAAACAGCATATGGATGGGTCCAGTCATTTTATCCAGTCTGCAACCCTGTGTCTTTTTATTGGAGCATTTAGTCCGTTCACATTGAGGGTGATTATTGATAGATATGTTTGTATTGACATCATGTTGCCTATGGAGTTCATGTTTCTGTAGATTACCTCTGTAAATTTCTGTTTTGTGGCATTCTCAGGTTCATTTCTCCTCTGTAGAACCCCTCTTAGCATTTCTTGTAGTGCTGGCTTGGTGGTTGCATAATCTTTTAGACCTTGGCAGTGTTGGAAGCTCTTTATTTCTCCTTCCATTTTGAAAGTCAACCTTGCTGGATACATTATCCTTGGTTGCATATTTTTGTCATGTAACTTCCTGAATATGTCTTTCCAGCCCTTTCTGGCTTGCCAGGTTTCTATGGAAGGGTCTGACGTTATTCTGATGGTCCTCCCTCTATAAGTAAGGGATTGCTTTCTCCTAGCTGCCATTAAGACATATTCTTTGGTTTTATTATTCGAGAATTTTACTATTATGTGCCTGGAGGTTTTTCTGGCCTCATTGATCTACTCTACTTCTAGGACATGAACATTTGTTTCATTCCTCAGATTTGGGAAATTTTCATCTATGATTTGTTCAACAATATTTTCTAGGCTTCTCTCTCTCTCAGTTCCTTCAGGGATTCCAATAATTCTGATATTGGAGCATTTCATGGCATCATTCATTTCCCTTATTCTGTTTTCTTGGGATTTAATCTGTTTGTTCCAAGACTTCTCTTGTTCCTCCTTCTTAATCCATCTGTCTTCTAAATCACTGATATGATCTTCAGCTTCACTTACTCTGGCTGTTAGCATATTTAAATTAGATTGCATCTCATCTAAAGCCTTTCTAACCTCAGCTTTCACTTCTGTTACTATGGCTTCCACTTTGAGTCTAATGTTCTTTTCTAAATTGACTATTGCTTGGTCTATTGCTGCCCTGAATTCCATTTCTGTCATATTGTTTATGTTCATTTCCAGTAATTCTGTGACCGAGGTTGCAATCTCAGGGTTCTTCTTCTGTTGGGTGTTCCTTCTCTGAGTCACTGTGGCGAGGAGTGGTTGACGGGATGTATGGCTAAATATATCAGCCACTATCTAGGTGGATTGGTTGTTGGAAGGTTTTGGAGCAACCAGAGTTCACCACCGAAAAGGGAGGAGAAAGAAAAAAGAAAACGGAAGAGAGGAAGGAAGAAAAGAAACCCCTCCAGAGCGGAGCCCAGTGGTAGGATTTATATGGTACAAAACTGTTACAGCGTAAAGAAAAGGGTTATCGAGGGTAAATGAAGAGATCAAAAAGCGAAGCCCAACCTATATGACCCCCAAGACCAGTATTTATATAATATAAAAGCAAAGACAATTACACAAATACACTGACAAACTAGAATTGGAAGGTAAGGGCAGAGACTCCTTGTGGGCAAGGAATGCGTTTCAGACGCTCCCGAGTCTGTCTTGTTGTTATTGTTGGAGGAGCCCACTTTCAAAAGATATAGGGAGATTAGAATTGGTTGTATATAGGGGTAGTATTGAATAGGGATGTGGGATTGACTTGAAGCTTATATCTACATGTACACGTAAAAGAGAGAATAAAGGAAAGAAGGGAGAAGAAAGGGAAAAACAGAGAAAGCAAACAGGGAAACAAGAGGCAACAACAAAAGCAGAAAATACAGGAGTGTGTTTGAAAAATTTCAGGGTGAAAAAGAAAAAAAAATGTTATGGGGTGTTGTATTGGGTATCACGTTGTGATAAGAAGGGGGTTAAAAATTGAAAGAAGAAAAACCGTGAGAATGTATTTTTAAGCTTAAAGTGGAAGCTTTAAAAGTAAAAATAGAAAAAAGTTAAAAAAAGTAAATAAGGTGGAAAACTGTATCAATGAGTTGTAGGGCTTTTGGTACTTGTAGTCAGTGCCAGGAGTTTAATAAATTGCCTTTCCCCCGATTTGGGGTTTTGCATTGGAGTGTTGTCCTCCTGAGCTTCTGGCTTGCTTTCTGGGGGCGGGGCCTCTCGCTCTGTTTCAGTCCTTCTACTTGGGCTGTGTCTCTCCGCCCCCTTGCTAGAGGCTGGTCTCAATGGTAACCAGGTTATCAGGTTACAATTCTCTGGTAGCGGAGCGTTGTTCTTTTACGTCTTTTTTCAGCTGTTGAGGAAGTCAGGTCAGAGCAAGATGTCTGTGCCCAGACCTCCCTCCCGGAGAGAGCCCCTACACAGAGAGGGGCTCTTTCCAGCCTCCCGGTTGGCAGCCTGTTGCAGCCCGGCTGGTGCATACGTTGTATTGATTTCTGCCCCCACCCCCGCTTGTCACTTCACTCCCACACCTCAAAGCCACAACTCCTTTTGGATCGCGCGACCTTGTCTTGTGCCCTGGTACCCGCGGCCTCTACGGTCCCACGCAAGTCTGTAAAATCGCCTTCCCTGGGGGGTCCATGCCCGGCCCATGGGGTGGAGAGAAGCGGGAGAGAAAGGTAGCCGCGGAAAAATAGAATCCACGCCTGCCACTCTTGCGGCGGCAGCGGCGGTGGCGGTGGTGGCGTTGCAGTGGAAAAAAAATTTAAAAAATTCTCCTTGCCTTGCCCCGGGCTTCGCTGTGTTCCCATTTCTGTCTCCCCCCGATTCAGACTGTAATCTGCTGTTATTCCTCACTCACAGAGCACTTTCGTTTTGAGGTATTTGCTTTCAATGGTTCAGCTCTGCGGGCTTCCTCTTCCACACCCCTGTCTCTGGGGGCAAGCCTCCGGTCCCTCTTACTTGTTTCTACCTTTTTGCCGATGGTCCTTGTCTCCCGTGGTGATCCAGAAGTGCGAAATGTCACACTTCAGGCTGATTTCATGGGTGTTCACAGTGGTCCTGTAGTGTTTGTTTTGCTGGAATTCAGCTCTCTTCAGGGAACTCCCCGAAATGTGGTCACCTGGCCTTCCGCCATCTTGACTCTCCTCTATTTTTTTTTAATTTATTTATTTATTTGAGAGAGAGAGAGCAAGAGCATGAGAGAGAAGACAGAGAAAGAAGCAGACTCCCTGAAGAGCTGGGAGCCCCATGCAGGACTCGATCCCAGGACTCTGGGATCATGACCTGAGCCGAAGGCAGTGGCTTAACCAACTGAGCCACCTAGGTGCCCTATGCAGGCTATTTTTATGAGCAAATAATTTAAGAATTTTATTTATTTTTTTTAAAGATTTAATTTATTTAATGGAGAGAAGTACAGCCAGAGAGGGAACACAAGCAGGGGGAGTGAGAGAGAGGGAGAAAGAGGCTTCCTGCTGAGCAAGGATCCCGATGTGGGACTCGATCCCGGGTCTCTGGGATCATGACCTGAGCCGAAGGCAGTCGCTCAACCAACTGAGGCACCCAGGCACCCCTAATTTAAGAATTTAAAGGAAAATAAAGACATGGTATTATAGAAATTTAAATTCCTGTTGGGGCAACAAGATACACATTTCCAAATTAAATTGCAACACAAGAGATAAATTTAGGCAAATTAAGATAAAATATTCTCTTATATATTATGAGCAGGGAGAAGAAAAATCTGAATTCGGTAAATAAATAATGACTTTGAAAGAAAATAAGGGGCTCCTGGGTTGCTCAGTCATTAAGCATCTGCCTTCAGCTCAGGTCATGATCCTGGAGTCCCAGTATGAAGCCCTGCATCCGGCTGCCAGTTTGACGGGCAGCCTGCTTCTCCCTCTCTCACTCCCCTGATTCTGTTCCCTCTCTAGCTGTGTTTGTCTGTCAAATAAATAAAATTAAAAAAAATAGAAAATAAATTAATTTGATGATACAGGGAGGTATCTGATTAAATGAAAAAGAAGAGATGTCATAAGGGCCTAAATGTATTCTTATTCTACTGGGAGGCTGACTCTTCCTCTTCTGTGCCACACTTACTTCAGCTCCTTGTGTTGGACCATTTGCTCTAGACAGTAGAAGTATGTTGGCTGAGGATTTTCTCACCTTGCTGCAATAGTTCTATGCCCCAGGGACTTTTATGGGTTGACTCAGAGATATATAGAATGTACAACATTATTTCTTTGAGAAAAATGCTTTATGTAATTGTAAATACATCTGGAAAGTATCAAATTCTAAAGAACCTAAAAATTATTTCCTACAGAGAAGCAACATGTTTTAGTAGTTTCATGTATGTATTCTGGAAGACATATTGTTTGGATTGAAATCTTAGTTCTACTTCTTAATAATAGTGTGTAGTATTATCTAAGTCAGTCACTGCCTTCTTTTCTTTGCCCATAAACATAGGGATGTGGAGGGTCAGTTGAGCTGGGAGAAGCTAGCCTCACTTTTACTCATCTGGAAGGTAGTTGCCTGAGGAGACTTCATTCTCTTTCTGTGGCGTCATACTCTGCACTAGCTAGATGGCTTCCTTACATGGCACTTTTGTTCAGTGTTCCAAGATGACTGAGAGGACATTGGGAAGTCTCTTGAGGCCTAGGTCCTAAGTCTCAATAACATCATCTCCACTTCATTCTGTGGTGGAGAAAGAAAGTCACATGGCCAGCCCAGATTCAAGGAGGTGGAGAAATAAACTTCATCTTTAGGAAGGGATTGCAGCAAAGGAGCATACATACATATACGAATAGGAGGACTTTGTGATCATTAAGCAGTCTTCCACTTGAGGTCTACCTTGGGGCAGTGAGTAACCTTAACCAAATTAAGACATCAGCTGGATCAATCAGAAGAAAGGGGAAGGAATTGGGTTACCTTATATAGTTGTGTTGATTTTAAATAACACATTTGAAAGGTACTTAGCTAATTGCCTAGCATGTAAGTCCTCATCAAATGTGAATGATGATGATGATCATGATCATGACGATACTGGGGAGTCAGTGATGACTGTGGAGTAGGGAAGTAAAATGATTAAAGTATTATTATTATTTCTTTATGATTTTATTTATTTATTTGACAGAGAGAAACAGAGCTAAAGAGGGAAAGCAAGCAGAGGGAGTGAGAGAGGGAGAAGCAGGCTTCCCATGGAGCAGGGAGCCCAATCCAGGGCTTGATCCCAGGACTCCCAGATCATGACCTGAGCTGAATGCAGACACTTAACTACTGAGCCATCCAGATGCCCCAAAGTATTATTTATGAAAGATTGACTTGGTGCCTTTGAACAAGACAGTTTACTTGGTGAAGGGATTGGATAAGCAGAGATAATTAAGAGGCTGTTACGCTAGTCCAGATGTAAGGTTATAAAAAGTGGAATGTAACAGATATGAAAAAAAAATATTTCAAAGGAGCAATGGCTATTCTTAACTGATTTAATATAATAAAAGAAAAATTTTGAAGAGTGGAAGAGGCACAACAAATTATAGTATTGCTGAGTCCATTTTGTAAAATGCCAAGCCATATAAAAATATACATATTTTATATATGATATATACATATATATAAATATATATTATATATATTATATATCTGGGTATTAATGGCATCTCATTCATAATTCCATAAACTCCATTGTAAAGTGGATGAGTGAAACCTATCTTTCACAACGCAAATAAGCAAATCTGAAGTCATTTGCTTTAAACTTGTATGGTCCTTGATTGTATGTTTTTTCTTTGTAGCTCATTCTCCTTTATGTGTATATGTATTCTTTCAAGCCACTGAAGAAAGGCAAATATTCCTCATCTCTCTCCTCCCTACTGCAATTGATTGGTAGTGGCTATTGGCTATCTAAAGCGCTGTTTTGAGAAAGTTTGACACCTGGGCTTGGGAATGGAATATTATGGCTAATTTTCAATTTTTGCCACATATGAAGTAAAGAATGGTAGCAGACATGCTATATGTTGCCATTTCTGTATGAAAGTGTCATATCAACATCAGTATATTCGAATGACTGATTACTTTGTATATATATCACTTAGAAGGAAATATATAGTCAAAAAAGAAGGTAATATATAAATATATGCAGTGTTTTTTTGTTTATAGATCACTTGCATATGGAATTCAGGAATTGTTTAACAAATGGAAATAATATATTTTTAATTTCTTAAAAAGATTAGGGAAATTGAGCTAGTGCCAGTTTGCACACTGCTTAATAATATTTATCTAAAAACATCTGTTAAAATGTTAAGTCTCACAGTAGCTTTGTTCACTTTCATAAATTTTTTGGCAAAAGAACCTCAAAATTTAAGTTTGCTGATTTTTTAAAAAAACATTTAAAACATTTCTTTCTAAGGAATGTAGCATTTTGTTCATTATTTCATTAAAAGTTTTTTTTGGGGGGGGGGGCACAACACACGTTCTTATTATTCCTAGGCTGCTTTATTACTTTCTTCTTGCCTTTCCTCTGGAAGGGCTATGTTAATAATAATATGGATGTATAACCAGTCCTCCTGTGGATTTCTTTGAAATTAAAATATATTGTCCTTTTCATGACCACAACTGGGTCCTTACAAAATTTAAAGTATTTAAATTCTCTTATTTATTAGATAATTTATCTAGAATTTCAGTAATATAGAGTTCTGACTTTTTAACAGGATATCTTCAGAGAAAAAGATACACAAGTTTTCCAAAGTTTTCTACTGTTTTCAAGAAAGACTTTCTTTTTTTTTTTTTTTTTTTTTTTTAAAGATTTTATTTATTTATTTGACAGAGAGAAACATAGCTAGAGAGGGAACACAAGCAGAGGGACTGAGAGAGGGAGAAGCAGGCTTCCCGCCAAGCAGAAAGCCCGATGTGGGGCTCGATCCCGGGTCTCCAGGATCACGACCTGAGCCGAAGGCAGTCGCCCAACCAACTGAGCCACCCAGGCGCCCCAAGAAAGACTTTCATTTGACTTTTAGATATTCTGCTATGATTCTACTGCTAATGCTGCTGTGCTTTGCCAGTTATATCAGTACTATTGCTGATAGACCTTAGTGCTAGTCATTTTCCAGCTTTATTAGTCAAGATGGTTCTTACTGAGTTCTGTATACCTCCTTGTGTCTTGCTTATGCAACGTCAAGCTTACTTTTCCTCTTCAAAAATAGAATTCTAAATTATACACAGTATGGCAGTGTGTCCTGCTAAAAATATACATCTTTATAAAAATAATAGAGAAAAGCAGGGTAACTATGTCCTTAAATTTGAAAAGTAATATAAAAATAATATAAAATAGAAAAAATAATATAAAATGTCCTTAAAAATATGTAGTATATCAAAGGTGAATAAAGAAACAGAAAGCTGGAGTAGTTTATAACCATTAAAGAAGTTGAATCTATAATTAAAATTATTCTCACAAGAAAACTTGAGATTAAGGTGACTTCACTAAACAGCAAATGCTACTGAATAATCAAGGAAAATATAATTCCAAACTTATGCAAACTCAGAAAAGAAATTGAGTCTAGTATACTCATTATATAAACAACTAAAAAGGACAGTAAGAAAAAGAAAATTTTCAGCTGATCTCTGTTCTGAACAGGGTGCAGAAATGCTAAACAAAATCCTAACAACTCAGCAACATATAAAACCCATTTATCTATCTATCTATCTGTCTATCTATCTATCTATCTATCTATCTAGATATATATCTAACATCTTGACAAAGTTGGCTTTCTCATGATTGCTTTGGCCATTTGGGATTTTGTCTTTCCCTACAAATTTTAGGATTATTCCAGTTCTCTGGGAAAAAGCTTTTGGTATTTTGATGGGGATTGCATTGAATTTGTAGATTACTTTGAGTAATACGGATATTTTTTTTTTTTTTTTTTTTTTTTAAAGATTTTTTTTTATTTATTTGACAGAGAGAAACACAGCTAGAGAGGGAACACGAGCAGGGGGACTGAGAGAGGGAGAAGCAGGCCTCCCGCCGAGCAGGAAGCCCGATGTGGGGCTCGATCCCGGGTCTCCGGGATCATGACCTGAGCCGAAGGCAGTGGCCCAACCAACTGAGCCACCCAGGCGCCGCCAGTAATACGGATATTTTAAAAGAGCAGTTCTTCCAATATATGAATGTATAGATTAATTTGTATCATTTTCAACATCTTTCATTGTTTTATAGTTTTCAGAGTACAGGTCGTTCACCTACTTGGTGAAATTTATTCCTAGGTAGTTTATTCTTGATGGAATTGTAAAGGGATTATTTTCTTAATTTCTCTTTCTGATAGTTCTGATAGTTTAGAAACAACAGTATACAAATTCCTGTATACTAATTTTGTATTCTGCAACTTTACTGAATTCATTTATTCTAATAGTTTCTGATAGAATCTTTGGAGTTTTCTCTATATAGTATCACTATATATAGTGTCATGTCATCTGCATGATGGCAAAATTGTAGTAGTTTGCCTTCATTACCAATTTGGATGTCTTTTAATTCTTGTTTTTGTCTGACTGCTGTAGCTATGACTTCCAACACTATATTGAATAAAAATAGCAAGAGTGGGCATCCTTGTCTTTTCCTGATCTTAAAGGAAAAGCTTTCATCTTTTCATGGGTGAGTATGATGTTAGCTGTGGGTTTGTCATATATGGTCTTTATTATATGGTCATTATTATGTTGAGGTATATTCCTTCTATACCTACTTTGTTGAGTATTTTTATCATAAATGGATGTTGGGGCACCTGGGTGGCTCAGTTGGTTAAGCGACTGCCTTCAGCTCAGGTCATGATCTGGAGACCCGGGATCGAGTCCCACATCGGGCTTCCTGCTCGGCAGGAAGCCTGCTTCTCCCTCTCTCACTCCCCCTGCTTGTGTTCCCTCTCTGGCTGTGTTTCTCTCTGTCAAATAAATAAAATATTTAAAAATAAATAAATAAATAAATAAAAAATAAATGGATGTTATTTTGTCAGAGGCTTTTTCTTCATCTGTTGAGGTGGTCATATGATTTTTACCCTCAGTTTTGTTAATGTGGTATAATCACCCTGATTGGTAGGTATTGAACCATCCTTTCATCCTTGGAATAAATCCTACTTGGTCATGATTTATGATCCTTTTAATGTAATGTTGAATTTGGCTTGCTGATATTTTGTTGAGACTCTCTATATCTGTGTTTATCTGCAATATTGTCCTGCAATTTTTTTGTAGGTTCTTTGTCTGGTTTTGGTATCAGGGTAATGCTAGCCTCATAGAATGAATTTGGAAGCATTCCTTCCTCTTCAATTTTTTGGGATACTTTGAGAGAAGGATGGATGCTAACTCTTTAAATGTTTGGTAGAATTCATCCGTGAAGCTGTCTGGTCCAAGGCTTTTGTTTGTTGGAAGTTTCTTGGTTACTTTGTAATGATTGGTCTGTTCATATTTTCTGTTCCTTTTGATTAGTCTAGGAAGATTATATATTTCTATGAATTTTTCCATTTCTTAGGTTGCCCATATGATGACACAATTTAATGGCATAATTGTTTCTAGTAGTCTCTTGTAATCCTTTGTTTCTCTACTGTTAATTGTAACTTCTCTTCTATTTCTGATTTTGAGTCCTTTTTTTTTTAAGATTTTATTTGAGAGAGAGAGAGAGAGAGAGAGAGAGAGTGAAAGAGAGAAAGAGAAAGAGAGAGCATAAGCAGGGAGGAGAGGGAGAAGCAGGTTTTCCACTAAACAGGGAGCCTGATATGGGGCTTGATCCCAGTGCCCTGGAATCATGACCTGAGCCAAAGGCCAATGCTTCACCAACTGGCACCTGAGCCCTCTCTCTTCTTGATGAGTCTAGCGCTACAGTTTATCAATTTTATCCTTTCAAAGAAACATATCAAAAAAAAGAGAAACATATCTTGGTTTCATAGATCGTTTATATTGTGTGTGGTTTTTATTTATTTTTAGTTTTTATTTCATTTATTGCTGCTCCAAGTCTGCATTTCTTTCTACATACTTTATTCTTTGCCTTTCTTTCTTTCTTTTCTGATTCTTTTAGGTATAAGGTTAGATTTCATATTTGAGATTTTTCTTTTCACTTGAGTTAGCTTTCTCTCTCTATTAACTTCCATCTTGGAACTGCTCTTGCTACATCCTGGAAATTTGGGAGCATTGTATTTCCATTTTCATTTGTCTCAAGATATTTTTTCATTTTCTTTTTGATTTATTGATCTGTTGGTTGTTTAGTAGAATGTTATTTAGCTTCATTGTGTTTATGTTTTTTTTCCAGGGTTTTTTTGTTTTGTTTTGTTTTGTTTTGTTTTGTTTGTAATTGATTTCATTTTCATACCATTGTCATTGGAAAAAATGATTGATGTTATTTTATTCTTCTTTATTCTTTTATTCTTCTTTATTGAGACTTGTTTTGGGGCATTAACATGTGATCTTTCCTGGAGAATGTTCCATATGTACTTGAAAAGAATGGACATTCCTATTTTTGTATACAGTGGTGTGTGTGTGTGTGTGTGTATGTGTGTGTGTGTGTGTATTAAGTCCATCTGCTCTAACGCACCATCTGGGTCACTTTCCATGTTGATTTTCTGTCAGATGATCTATCCATTTCATCTGTGTAAGGATGGTTTTAAAGTCCCATGCTACTTTTGGATTACTGTCAATTTCTCTCTTAACTTCTGTTTATATTTGCTTTATATATTTAGGTGCTCCTATGTAGGGTGCATACATATCTACAATTCTTATATCCTTTTGTTGGATTAATCCCTTTTTCATTATGCAATGCCTTTCTTTGTCTCTTTTTACAATCTTTGTTTTAAAATTTAGTTTGTGTGATATAAGTATTGCCATCCCAGCTTTCTTTTCATTTTCACACAGCTGCCGCTGTAGTAGTTCTGGGAGAAAGTGAGTTTGTGGGTCAGATTTTGGTTTCCTATAGCCCTTTGGCTCTCCTGAAATAAGTCTTGATTTTCAAAGCTTCCAGAATTAAGTCCTGCTGATTTTCAAAGCCAGACGTTATGAAGGCTAGCCTTCTTGGTGCAGGTTCCCAGGACATGGGGTGATTGATGTGGGGCTTGGGCCTCTCTTTAGGGAGTACCTTCATGCCTGTGATAGCCCTCCTATTTGGAGGGTGTGGGTTGTGCCAAGCCAGGGTGTGGGTTGTGATTAAACCATGTCTCTGCTCCTTCTACCATTTCGATGTTGCTTTTCCTATATGTCTTAAATGGTGGAATAGCTGTTCTGCTAGTCTTTAGATTGTTTTCAGAGGTAGTTGGCTGTATATATAGCTTCAGCCTTGGTGTATCTGTGGTAAGTGAGCTCAGTTCTCCAGTGTGGTCGGGATATATTTGGCTGTTTGGATCTAGTTGGCTGTTGGTATTTGGTAGGAATTTGTTGAATTTGTAAATCACAAAAGCGGTATATATCATCTTAACAGTACTGTCTTCCAATCCATGCACATAGGATGTCTTTCCATTTATTTATATTCTCTTTAATTTCTTTCAGACGTGTTGTATAGTTTTTAGGATATAAATCTTTTACCCCCTTTGTTCAGTTTATTTTTTGGATGCTATTATAAAATGCAGTTGTTTTCCTAATTTCCTTTTTGGATTGTTCATCGCTGATGTATAAAATTGTAATTGACTTTTGTTTGTTTAACTGTACCTTGTAATTTTGCTGAATTCATTTCATAGCTATGGTGGCTTTATTGTGGGCTTTATGGAATCTTCTATATCAAGGAGCTTTTCATCTGCCAATAGGTAACTTTCTTTCTTTCTTTCAAATTTTTATCTTTTGTATTCCTTTTCCTTGCCTGATTGCTCTGGCTGAAGTTCCAGTATAATACTGAATATCAGTAGTGAAGGTGAAGAAGACAAGAACACCCTGGTCTTGTTTTTCATCTCAAGTGGAAAGTTTTTAGTCTTTTATCACTATGATGTTAGTAGTGTATTTTTCATATGTTCTTGTTATCACGTTGAGATAATTCAACTTACATGTTTGTAAGTATATCTGTTGGAAAGATTCCCAGAAATTGAATTGCTAGGTCAAAGAGTATGTATATTTATAAATGTCGTTATCTTGGGCACCCGGGTGGCACAGTCAGTTAAGCATCCAACTGTTGGTTTCAGCTCAGGTCATGCTTTCATCGTTGTGAGATCAAGCCCTGCATTGGGCTCTGCACCAAGTGTGGAGTCTGCTTGAGAGTCTCACTCGCTCTTCCATTGCCCTTCCTGCTCATGCTCTCTCTTTAAAATAAACAAATCTTTTAAAAAATTAACTTTTCCTTCCTTTTTTTTTTTTTTTGATTATCAAGTTGCCCTCCATGTGGAGATGAACCAGTTTTCATTCCCACCAGCAGTATATGAGTGTCTGTTTCTTCTTATGTTTATAACACAGTGAAATTTTAAACTTTTGTCTTTTTTTTAAAACCTATTTTATAGGTAGAAAACATGGTATCATGGTATAGTTTCCATTTACATTATTTTAATATGAGACGGATCATTTTTAAGAGACATTTTTATTTGTGAACTGACTTCTTATATCTCTTGCCCACTTTTCTGTTGAGTATTTGTTGCCTTTTTATTGATTTTTCATTGTTTTTCATATGTATTAGAAAATATTTTATTACATATTTTTCTCACATTATACTTAACATATGTGTTAGAGAAATTTGCCGTTTGTTATGACTTGCTGGTATTTTCCCCCATTTTTTCTTACTCTTTTGACACTTTTCCCATTGAGAAGTTTTTAATTTTTATGGGTGAAATTATAAGCTTTATATCATGGCTTCTGGTTTTTGAGTCAGAGTTCCAAAGTTTTTCCTTATTCTGAGTCATAAAATCAGTCTGTGTTTTCTTCTTATTTTGTTATCTATTTCTACTAGAGATTCCTTAATATGTCTGTAATCATAATGATATTTCACTCCTTAAAGTAATTTATGGATTACCTGGGTGACTCAGTCGGTTAAGTGTCCGCCTTTGGCTTAAGTCATGATCCCATGGTCTTAGGAGTTCCTTGCTCAGTGGGGAGCCTGCTTCTCCTTCTACCTCCCTCTCTCTCTGACAAAAAATAAATAAAATCTTTTTTAAAAAAGTGATTTAACAGTTATCTTCCAATGAGACTTTTTAAGTAAACTCAAAGTTACCTAATAAAAAGCACCATATGTAGCCACTTAAATGGCCACAGTTCTTAGAATGTTCCCATACTTCCATGGGAGCTTAGTACAAGGTTAGTTAGAAGCTGTTAAACATGAATGAGACTTGGGGGAAGCAGAATTCCTTTAGGTAAAGCCTACCATTTGACAGGTTCTATCCATCTATGCAGAACTTCTAATCTTTGCATTCAGGAAGGAGTCTTATTGGGGAAATAAATGTTCATGTACAGTAGCAGGAGCATATACAGCTCTTTAGAATAATCAACTTAGTATGGTCTCCATATTTTTCTTTCTTCCGTCTCTCCTCTTTTTACCCATCATGTGTCACACAGGGGATACCATGGTGAACACAATAGAAAGGATTTTTGCCGTTATGGAGCTTATATTCAGTTTGAGGAGAGATAAAATGTAAATTTTAATTAATGATGTACTTTGGGAAAAAACCACCCACTGAAGTAAGAACTTAAGAGTTCTGGAGAAGAGGTAGTCTCTTTTAAATAAGATAGTTTCTTTCACAAAGGCTTTTCAGGATAATTGGCATGTGAATAGAGACTTGACTGACAAGAGGAGGGAGTACAGCCTACAAAGATCTAAAGGTGAAGCATTGCAGTATATCCAAGTGGTTAAAAACCACAGCAAGAAAGAAAGGCTAAGAAGGTAGCCAACCTTGGTGGAAATAGATAACTCAAAGAATCAAAGAATAGAAAATAATGTCAAGAATAGCCTGTTGTAAAAAAGGAAAATAATAGAACCAAAAGGTTCCTCTGAAAATTAAAAATAAAGTTACTAAAATTAAAATTTCAGTATAAAAATAATATAAAGTCATAGAAATCTATCACAACACAAAAATTATGTGTGGAGCTCCCATAGTTCAAAAACAACATGGTGCTGTTTGTGATACCATTGAGCATTAAGAATTAAATAGCCTACACCTAATCACATTTTAATGAAATTTTTGAATATATCCCTTATGAGATCTTAAAGCTTTTGAAAGGAAAACAAAACTAACCACAAAAGCAACACATGACCTCTAATGGATAAGAATAGAACTGCTGTTGAAATTCTAATCAGCGACTCTAGATGCCAGAAGACAATGGAACAATGTCTCCAAAGTTCTGAAGGAAGATTATTTTGAACCTAGGGATGAGATAAAATTGCCATTATTTTCAGATGAAATAATTACATAGGAAATCCAACAGGGTCAGCAGATGATTAGAACAAATATAATTTCTCCGCATAAGTAATAACCAATTAAACATGTAATAGAAACAAGATACGTCCCCAAAGGCAGACTGTCATAATTAAAAATAAAAGGCATACCTCATAATTAACGAAGAATACGTAAAATTGCTATAGAAGTAAGTTTAAAGTTCTTATTACAGGATATAAAGTAATGTCTTAATAAGTGGGAGACATTCAAGCTTCCTGAATTAAGAGTAAGTGTAGTCAAAATTTTTGCTGGATTTTTTGAAACATATTAACTTATTTAAAAATATATATCCATAAATAGCTAAGTATACTATTAAAAAAGAGGGAAGGATGGATGGTGGTAGAACTACCAGAAACTGGTTTACAGTAATGCAGTTTATGGGTTGGCACAAGTGCAGACAAATGGATTCTGAATAAGATCTCCAGGATAATACCATTTATGTAAACTTAAATATTAAAATTGCAATGTGTTCTGCAATAGTGCACACACACAAAGAGATCCACATACATTAGAATAGGGGTGAAAGAGGGTGCATGGGTGGCGCAGTCAGTTATCTACCTTCAGCTCAGGTCATGATTGCACGGTCCTGGGATCCAGCCCCACATCATGCTCCCTACTCTGCAGGAGCCTGCTTC
>PITA01003304.1:33712-142142 GCA_004023965.1 Spilogale gracilis
TTTTTTTTTTTTTTTTTCTTTTTTTAAGTGTCCAACTCTTGATCTCAGCTCAGGTCCTGATTTCAGGATAGTGAGTTCAAGCCCCACACTGGACTCCATGCTGGACATTGAGCCTACAAAAAAAAAAAAAAAAGAAAGGAATATAAAACAGAATAGTATTATATTGTATGATATCATAGTTGTGACCACATCACAGTTTTTTATACATCATCAGCTCTTAGACATTTGGGTTGCTTCTGGGTTTTGGCTATTATGAGTAAAATGCTATAAACATACAACTTTTTGTGTCATTGTTTTTAGATGGTATCATTTCATGTTACCAATGTATGAGAGTTCAAATTGTTCCATATTCAACACAATATTATCAGTCCTTTTAATGTTAGCTCTTCTACTGGGTGTGTTGATATCATAAGTAAATGATGCTTACTTTGGGTTTAATTCACCTCCATCTCTTTTTCTAACTTCTTTTAAGGTAGAAGCTTTAAAACATTCATTTTCAGTCATATTTTCTAACATAATATAGAAAGCTATAATTTTCCTTTTGAACACTGCTTTAACATCCTACAGTTTTTGATATGTTTTAATTCAAAGTATTTTCTGATTTCTCATATGAGTTTCTCTTTGACCCAGATTATTTTAAATTTTGCTTAATTTTCAAATATTTAGGGATTTTCGAGATATCTTTGTTATAGATTTTTTATTTAATTCCATTGTGATTATAAAACTTACTATGTATGATTTTGGTCCTTTTAAATTTATTGAGATTTGTTTTATGGCTCATCATATAGTCTGTCTTGGTGAATATTACATGCATACTTGAAAAGCTATCTATTCTATTTATAGGTTTTTCTTTAAACATTTATTAGGTTTATTTAATTGATAATGCCAGTCAAGTCTTTTATATCCTTACTGATTTTCTTCCTGTCTAGTTCAAATCTCTAATTACAAGTGTGGGTTTGTCTATTTCTCTTTTTAGTTATTTCTGTTTTTGCTTCATATATTTTGGTTTGGTTAGTACCTATATAGATGTATAGTTTTATTTTTATGTCTTTATTATTTGTCCTTTTATTCTTATGTTTGTACATAGTCCTGAAATCTACTCTCACTGAAATTAACTTAATGATTAGTGCTTGTGTGGCGTATCTGCTTCCATACTTGTAACTTATATGACTTATATGACCTTCTTGTTAGACAGTAAATGTTAGGTCTTTTTTATCCAATCTGAAAGTTTCTGCCCATTTACATTTAACATAATTATATTATAGTAGAGTTTGAATCTACCATTTTGGTGTTTATTTCTCCCACGTGTTGTTTGTTCTTTTTTCCTGCTTCCTCTCCCACCCCCAGATTAATTGTTCTTAGATTGGCCTTTTTGCTTCATTCCATGCATGTGTAGATTATTATTTGACAAATGATTAAAAAAGCACCCCCATGTAGATTTGTGGAGCCCAGATCTCTGCATAGCTTCCTCACTTACAGCCTTTCTTCTATAAATTATAGCTACCAATCTCTCCCCAGACTTCAGTATCTGTCTCTTCAAATCAGGTAGACTGTGATACTCTATTTGGACACCCTTCTTGTTCCAAAATTTTAGGAATATACCTCCATGCGAAAAGCTGTTAGATTTATAGGATCATGTCGTTTGTTTTCTTCTCTCAGGGTTCATAGTCATGTGCTGCCTGTTCTCCAAATTCTGAAAACAGTTGTTTAAAAAAAGTAGCATTGCTCTACCTCTTCATAGACAGAAATGGAGAGCCCTTTTTTCCTTTCAAAACTGATTTTGTAATAGCATATCTCATTTAGCAATTGTTTAATCTCTTTCCTCCACAAAAATTTAAGAAGTGTTGTGTCTTTCAAATGGTGGTTCCTTGAGAAGCACTGCAATGTCTCTGATTTCTTATTTCATTCTTCATTGTTGGTATGGTGACCAACAAAAGCATTTTTTTGAAATATTTTTTTAAAGGTCAGAGTCACCTCTTAGTTGCCAGATCTAATGCAGATCTCCCACTTCCAACAGTGTGGTGGAATAGTTCTTAGGAAAGCCTCCAGATACAAAATATTAGAATATAAAATGTAAAAAAATATTTTATGCAATTCATGATTGATCTGACTAGAAAAGTTAGTATAAATCCTCAGAATTGAAAATGAAGGAAAGACAAAAGAGGGAGGGAGGGAAAGAGAGAGAGAGAAATTTTTGTTTAATAGAGATGGACTAGAGCTGAAGCCTAGAACCTGGGAGATAAGAGGCATATTAGAAATCCTGCATAAAGCCAAGGGCCTTCAGGGGCACGTGGGTGGCTCAGTGGGTAAGCCTCTGCCTTCGGCTCAGGTCATGATCCCAGAGTCCCGGGATCGAGCTCCACACCGGGCTCCTGCTCGGCGGGAAGCCTGCTTCTCCCTCTCTCACTCCTGCTGCTTGTGTTCCCTCTCTGGTTGAGTTTCTCTCTGTCAAATAAATAAAATTAAAAAAAAAAAAGCCAAGGGACTTCACTTTGTTAATGGACAAACTAGGACTGAAACCTGCTACACAGAGATGCAAACAGCTTACCTTTGTCTGCCTTAGGCTCTGACTAAAAATGGAAGAGTGTCTCCATAGAATTTATAATAAATTGGGCGTTTTATATCTTTAGTCTGAAATCATGCTTCGGATATGACTTATTTAAATAAACAAAAATTTGGTTTTAAAATAGATAAGCTCATGTTCCAGACTGGCAAACTTCCAATGTTATAATTATCATATACAGAATATAAAATCAAGTAAGTTCAGTATTTTTTTTTTTTACGATTTTATTTATTTGGGAGAGAGAGAGAGTGAGAGAGAGAAAGCATGAGAGATGGGAGGGTCAGAGGGAGGAACAGAATCCCCAGTGAGCTGAGAGCCAATGTGGGACTTGATCCTGGGACTCTGGGATCATAACCCAAGCCAAAGGCAGCCGTCTAACTGACTGAGCCACCCAGCTGCCCTCATAAGTTCACTATATTTAAGAAAAATAGGGGGGTGCCTGGCTGGCTCAGTCAGAAGAGCATGTGGCTCTTGATCTTGGAATCATGAATTCAAGCCTCACAATGGGTATAGAGATTACTTAAAAAAAAAAAAGAATAAAGGATAATAAAAAAATATTTTTAAAAATTAATAATATAGGGGCGCCTGGGTGGCTCAGTTGGTTGGGCGACTGCCTTCAGCTCAGGTCATGATCCTGGAGTCCCGGGATCGAGTCCCACATCGGGTTCCCTGCTCGGCGGGAAGCCTGCTTCTTCCTCTCTCATTCCCTCTGCTTGTGTTCTGTCTCTCGCTGTGTTTCTCTCTGTCAAATAAATAAATAAAATCTGTAAAAAAAAAAAATTAAAAAAAAATTAATAAAAAAATAAAAATTAATAATATGATTAAGTGGATAGATACAAGTGAAGAGAGAATTATGTGTCAGGGAATAGATGTGAATGAAATAGATGTAGAGAAATAAGAATTGGAAAATGTGAAAAGAGATGAATAAATACAGAGGTTAGAGGAGAGGATCTAATATATAAATTTGGTGCACATGCTAGTAGATGATAGCAATTGGGGATGCTCTTGGTGGCATTTGGGGAGGCCTGAATCACATGGCTAGTTTTCAACTTCAGAACATTTTGACTATTGTTCTTCTCAACATTTGCCAAACACTGGGGCTGCACAGAGCAGGACACTTAAAAACATAACTGAAAAAAGCCCCTTAAAAGCAGGGTGATGGTCAGTATACCCTTAAGACTTTTTATTTTCAGGTCTGGATAATCAGGAGAAATTTTATAAAGTACGTCAAACACTTAGTTGAAAACTTTGAAGGGCCAAGAGCAAATCAGATACATTAACCATACTAGGGCTACAACCCAGACTTAATCGAGGAACACTCATATTAAACAGGAGAAATCCTCACTGTATCTACTTAGCAGTAGGGAGAGTGAGTTCTCTCTAAAGAGAGATTACACCATATGGAGACTTTTGATTTAAAAAAAAATACCATTTGGCTTTCAGTTAAAGATTACTAGGCATTGCTGGAAGCCTGGGTGGCACAGTTGGTTGGGCTTCCCATTCTTGATTTTGGTTAGGTCATGATCTTGGGGTTGTGAAATTGAGCCCTATGTCGGGCTCTGCACCCCATGGGGAGTGTGCTTGAGATTCTTTCTCCCTCTCCCTCTGCCCTTCCTGCTGTTGCTCTCTTTTTCTCTCTCCCTCTCTCTCAAATTAATAAATAAATCTTTAATTTTTTTAAAAAGATTTTATTTATTTGACAGAGAGAAACACAGCCAGAGAGGGAACACAAGCAGGGGAGTGAGAGAGGGAGAAGCAGGCTTCCCGCCGAGCGGGGAGCCCGATGTGGGACTCAATCCTGGGTCTCCGGGACCATGACCTGAGCCGAAGGCAGTCACTTAACCAGCTGAGCCACCCAGGCACCCTGAATAAATCTTTAAAAAGTTTACTAGGCACTGCAAAAGATGAGACCGCATGGCTAGTCTTTTAGAGGAAAAACAGACAACAACAGCATCAGATTGTTGAGTGATTCTGAACCTGATTTAGCTGCTAAGAACTTTAAAATGGCTATGATTAATATGTTAAAAAAAATAGAGAACAAGTAGAAAAAATGAACAAATGAACAAATGGACTGTTTCACCAGATAATTGGAGTCTACTTTTTAAAAAGAGAGTCCTATGCATATTTTAAACTGAAAAATACCTCACTAGATGAATTTAACTACAAATTAGATGACAAATAAGAGCAGAAGTCAGGATTAATAAACTAAAAGACTTATTAATATAAAATACCAAGTGGAAGCATAGGGATAAGAAAGACTTTTAAAAATAAAAAAACCACAGCAGAGAGGAGTGTGTGACAGTGAAAAAAATCTAATCATTTATGTCCTTGGAGTCTAGGAGAAAGAAGAGTGAGAACAGGGAGGAAGTAAGATTTGAACAAACAATAATAGAGTATTTTCCAAATTAAAAAGAGACATTAACCTGTAGATTCCAGAAGTTCTGTGAACCTTAAAAGGAACAAATATGTAGAAATTACATAAAGGCATGTTACGGCAAACCTGCTAAAATGGAAAACAGAAAAATTTTTTAAAGTAATCAGGGTAGAAAAAGGACATACTACTTTTAAATCAGGGCAACAATAAGACTTAACTACTAACCAGAAACTGTGGAAGCCAGATGAAATGAAGGTATCTTTAAAATGCTGAAAGAAAAAATGAAAACAAAACAAAACAAAACAAAAAACAACCTAGAATTCTGTAGTCACAAAAAAATCTCTTAAAAATGGTAATATACAAAAGTTTATTTATAGAAAAGAGAATTTGGCAGCAAATCTACAGTATAATAATAGCAAAGGAAGAAGAAACATGATGTTAGCTGGAAACACAGAATTGTAAGATGGACCAAACAGCAACAGAAAGGATAAGTATATGGGTAATATAAATTTTGACAGTAATACTAATAGTAATATATTGTAGTGTTTTGAATATACGTAGAACTCAAATGGCAACAATAATAACACAGGAAAAGGAGAGTAAATGGAATGTTCTCATGTCTCAGAAAAATCTTATCATTTCAGGTAATGATAAAAAGATAATTTGTATTCTCTAAAAGCAAACATGTTAAAAATGTACATTATAATCTCTAGGAAAACCACTAAAAAGTGAAATAGTATATAATCTGATTAATCCCAAAGAAATCAAGATAGGAATCAATACAATATAAAATATACATATACAATAAATTTTATATACAAGGGAGAAAGTAAACAAATCCAATTGCAGGTTCTTTGAAAAGAAAGTGATAAACCCCAGCAAGATTGTTCAAGAAGAATCCAAGTTTGGTTTGACATTTAAAACTTTGTTAATTAATTAACCACATTATTAAATTTAAAAGGGAAAACCATGTGTAATCATTTCAGTGGGTTCACAAAAAGTATATGATTGAATTCAACATTAATATATTTTAAAAATACTTTGGCAGCCTACGAACATATTATTTTTTTTTAAGATTTTATTTATTTATTTGATACAGAGAAAGAGATCACAAATAGGCAGAGAGGCAGGCAGAGAAGGAGGGAAAAGCAGGCTCCCTGCCGAACAGAGAGCCCGATGTGGAACTTGATCCCAGGATCCTGAGATCATGACCTGAGCTGAAGGCAGAGGCTTAACCCTCTGAGCCACCCAGGCGCCCAAACATATTCTGATAAAGAGTATGACCCCCCCTAAAAAAAATCTACTGTTATTCTTAATCTATATCCTTCTTAATTCTTAGAAATTAAAAGCATTTCCTTTATAATATAGGACAAAACAGTATCTTCTTTGGTCATTTCTAATCACTCCTCAACTGGTGAGCCCATCTAGCATGGTTGAAATGCCCTAAATATGATAAAATAAAATAAAATTTTAGGGTTGAGTAAAAGAAACTAAAATGTCACTATTTGTATATAATATGTTTGGATAATAGAAAACTAAAAGAAACTATAAATATATTATTAGAATAAGGAAGTTTAGCAAAATTGTGCAGTATGTTCAAAATATAAGTCAATTTTATTTTTATATTCCTTTTACAATTGAAAAAACAAATATTAAAGTACCTGGAAAAATACAACTAACAAAATATGTGAAGACTTTTGGAGAAGAAAATTATTATAAAGTTTTATTGAAAGCGATTAAAGAGGATCTAAATAAATGAGATATGTGATAATCATGGGTTGATGACCTTTAGTTATGATATCAAAATCAAACATCTCCCAGTTGATTTACAGAATCAGTGTAGAAAAGCTCTACAGGTTTTTGGTGTAAATTAAGCTGTTTCTAAAATTTAAACAGAAGAGTGAAAGCCAGTAATAGCCAGGACACCACTGAGGAACAATGTAGAGATGTAGTAATTAAGAAATTGATTATTAGCATAGACACAGATGGTACAATATTAGAGATTCCTGAAATAGTCCCACACATATATGGAATGTGGTATATATATATATGAAACAGGTAGCATTGTAGATCAGTTGGAAGAGAATGTTCAATAAAAGGTGTTTGGTGAGTTGGTCATTCATATAAGAAAAAAAATCAGATTGAGATTAGATTCACATTCATGCACCAAAAAATCAGTTTTGGGTAAAGACCTAAATACAAAAGGCAAAAACCTTAAAACTTGGGGAAAACAAGTGAAAGCCTATCTTTTGACATCAGGGTAGGGAAAGGCTTCTGCATATAGGTACAAAGTGCAAACTATATGTAAAGGAAACATTTAAGTTAACTTATTTTGATCAAAAGACATTGCAAAGAAAGTGAGAAGAGCAGAGGAAACAGGGAGCAAGGTATGGAACCTACAAAGGATTTGTACTTTTCTAGAGTGTGTAAAGAAAACTTTAAAAATCAGTAAGAAAAAGACATTCCAAGAGAAAAATCATCAAAATATGTATTTCTCTAAAGGAAAAGTGAATGACCAATTTTAGGTATGAAAAGGTGGTCAACTTAAATAGTAAGCAGAACAATGCAAGTTTCAACCATGAGATATTTGTATGCTCTGAGATTTACAAAAATAAAATCGGACAGTATGCATGTTGGCACGAATCTAAAGCAGTGAGAGCCAAAGTCGTCTTTGTTGGAGTGTAACTTTAGGTATAACTAGTTTGTAATATAGTATGCCATCTAGTGAAGTTGAATGTTTGCATTCATGCATTTCTTTAACCTTAACAATTGCATTTCTAGCAGCACACTCCAGAGAAATTCTAAAGGCCATGTATTAGGAGACAAATAAGATATTCATACTAGTATTGTTCATAATAATAAAAAGTGAGAAATATGCTATTTATAAACAGGAGAATGATGAATTGTATGTACATAATGTTGGGTAATACAGCAAGCAAATACATTTAACATTATTGTCTATATACATTTTAAAGCATACAGATTTAAAAAGTTATATAGAATTACATATATTTATGTGGAAAAACTATAAAGGCAATCAAGGAAATTATAAAATTCAAGATACCAGTTACTCCTGGAGGTATGAGAGAAAATATTTTTGTGTTAGTTAAGATACAGATTCAGCTGCATTTGACAGAAACCCACATAGTGACATAAACAAGACACAAGTTTATTTGTCTTGTAACAGGTTGAAAATATCCTAGGCATGACAATTGGGTTCTACATGGTTATCTAGGAGCCAGGCTCCTCCTCTTCTTTGGAGCTCCTTATCCACGTGGTTGTGGTGGTTCACCGCCAGTTACATTTCATATATTATGTGGAAAAATGGAGGAGTAAGTGACCTTAAATAGGAAGTTGTACAAATGACTTCTCTTCATGGTCTTCTGGCTAGACTGTATCTATTGTATAATAATTTTTAGATCCAGGGAGGCTTGAGAAATGTGCCGAGCTGAAAATCAGGAGTTCTAGAAGAGAGAGACTGAGAACACAGGTATTGGGGGGATAAGTAGTAATTTCTGCCACAGGTTCATGTGGCTGGGGCAGGAGGCGGAAAGCATAAAGATATTGGTATTCTGTTTCTTGAAATAGGATGGTGAGTATAGTTGTCTTTATAAAATTTTATGCCTTCCCTATAAATTATATACCTTTTTATATATGAAATGTTATTATTAAAGCCAAAAAGTTTAGTGGATACTTTTTAGCTTTATTTTGCTTGTTATGCAGCATATGGTACTGTTGATCACACCCTCTAGACATATGAATTTTTATTGGCAAGAATCTCCTGGTCTTTCTCTTATTTTTCCATCCATTCCTTTTCAGCCTCCTGGGCTTCACTTTCTCTGCAGGGAACAAAAAGGCCTTTTCCTAGATGCCCCTCACTTGTCTCCATAATTATTTAGGATAGTTTCAAATTGGCTAATGGGTTTCCTGGATTTGGAAAAATTGCAAGAGAAAACTAATTATATGGTAAATATTCAGATTTTATCACCTTTTATTCATAATGCTCTATCCATATATATGGAAAAGGGAGGTTAGCACATTTTTTCTTTGTAATTTTAAATATTTTTTATACCTTTCTGAAGTACATCATAAAAAGGTAAATAATTATTTAGAGTAAGTCCAGAGTACCAATGTGTCTTGTAAAGGTAAGAAACAGCAACTATTTTCATAAGTATATACATAAAACATGATTAGAATAAATCCTGGAAATGACTCACATTATTATAATAATGGATAAACATGATATCTTTTTATAAAAACTCAGCAGTTTAATTGACCTCTCAGAATGACTGCATTTCCTAACCCTCCTTGAAGCTAGGTATGACTTTCTCACCTAGGGCTTGGCTAATGGAATGTAAACAGAAGTCACTACATGATAAATTTTGGCATATATTAACAGGAACTATTTTTTCCCCAATGAAATAATCTCAGGCATACACGCATTTGAGAATTTGTATTCACTTCAATTTTTATTAAGGCAAAGAAAAGAAAATTCAGTTAGCATTCAAGTTTCAACCAAATGTCAGGGACTGTGTCAGGTTCTGGGAATACAGGATTGAACAAATTCTAATCCCAACCTTCAAGGAGCTTAATAGTAGTCCAGAGGAAGTCTAGTTGAATGCTGTGATAGATATACCTTAAGTGCTGTGAAAACATAAAAAATGCCAAGGTTAGCTAGGAAACTCAAACTCAAGAAAGTTGACAAACCTAATGTAAGTTTATAAAATAAAAGCATTTAAAAATAGGATCTAAAGATTTCAGTTGTTATAAGCATTTTAAATATCAGTTATGTTAATAAAACAAAATCCAAATGTTATTATAAGAGGTAGAGGTTAAGGGGGAGAGAAGAAGTACAGATGAGCTCTGTTAATTTTTAAAATATTTTTATCTACTGTATAGATCTTTTCTTTGTATACTAATTTTATAACCAGAAAAAATAATTTAAAATCCAGTTTTTAAACAGAATATGTATTTCTTAATGTAGTAACATTGCTTTTTTTTTTTTAATTTAGCAACACGGTTTTCTTAAGATTCCTGGACTCAAATCTTTATTTGCTAAAATGCAAACTCATGTAACATATAGTATTTGCTTTATACATATCTTTTTTAATGTATTAAGTTAAATTTTACTTAGTGTAAACATGTACAGTGCTCATAGTACTTTCCAGTAATTCCAGTGTAGATATTGTCCGGCATTGGAATTTAAGGCAGAGATTCAAGTTTCATTCACTGACTGTAACAGATTGCAAGGAGGAAAACAGTATGCACAATTCTTAATCTTAACATAGCACCTTCTCTAAACAGTTCTCACCGTTGTGGGATATAGCTATTCTCTTTTAACCCAACATTCCTCAAATTTATTTCTCTTTATTGTGATTTCATAAGGTGAGGGAAAGACCCATTTTTACAGATTTTGCTCTTCCTTTTGAAAATCTGAAAAGGGATTAGTGAAATCTCATCACATTTATGGCCTTTAATAACCTCTCATAAACCCTTTGTCATTTAAAGCTTTTTCTCTAAGGTGACTTATTAAGCCAGGACTTTCTAGTGTTATTCAGATACTGTACTCTATAACTGTTATATCCTCTCTGATTCAGTTTTTAAGGAAAAATGAAGTCTTTTTTTTTCTTTGCAGACTTTGCTTTCGAAAGAAACGTTTTTAAATACTACACAAATGCCTTGCTTGCAGTCAGCTTCAACTTGGAGTAGCTGTGAACACAGTTCAAAATCTCAGATATTAAGACAACATGTATCAGCACTGGACTCTTCTTTCCATTCTGTCCTATCATTGCCATCAGGTAAGCCTACTTATAAAAAAAAATTCTAAGTAAACTCTGAATGTTTCTGTGGTGAAGTCTAATTCTATAGCTACAAGGAAGCTAATAAAATTTTATCAATTATTTTGTCACTGGATATTAGAACTAAACAGTTTTCATAGAGGAATTAATTCTGTAAGTTAATGTTCTATTTTTGCAAGTTGATTTAAATTCCTTGGAAACCATTTTGAGTTATACTGGGAAATAACTAGCTGTTGATCTTTTCACTGTTAAATTTTTAGAATTTTATTGATAAGGTGACTGTGCCATTGAAATGTTTCTCAGTAAATCAGTTTTTTCCCCTAATGTGTTGTTTTGCATGGATTTTTCTCTGCTGTATAATGTTCCTGTTTATAATTAGCATTGAGTTTCCTCAGGTAAGAAATCGCCCATCTTTATGCATCATCACCTTTTGAACTTCAAGAAAATCTGTAAATCTATAACTGAGTGAATGAGGCACATACAGCCCCATATCCCTTTAAGTTTCTAGTTCTTGGTTTTTATTGTTCCAGTTTTATTTGTTTTTTTAATTTTTTGGTTTGGTTTGGTTTGGTTTTTTTGTTTAGTAATCTATGTCCAGTAGAGGGGCTCAAACTCAAAACCCCAAGGTCAAGATTTGCATGCTCTTCCAGTTTCTGTATTGAACTGAAATATTGAACTGAATAAATATTAGGGTTAAAAAGGAAACAGTCTTCACACTGGTTATCTCAGGTTCTTCTCTTCAAGGGAAGACATCTCAAATGGGCTTTTGTTTCCTTTTCAGCTTTTTTTCATTATCCAGGGACTGCTCCTCTTTCTAAAGCACTATTTTCTATCCCTATTTCTGCCTGAAGTCCTGAATCTTGGTTTATTTTTTTGCCACTATTCGAGTGGTCTCTTTCCTTCACCATACTTAGAATTTAGTTCCTGGCAGAAACTATATGGTATTCCGTTTTTGAGGAAAGCTTAATAATAGAAAGAAACAATGATAAATATAACAATGGTAATGGCAGCTAATATTTGGGCTTAGCACATTACATTTTCTTCTTTAATTCTTCCAACAACCTCATTTTCCCATTTTCCTCTTTATCTTACATATAAAAAAACTGAGGCTTAGATGTTAAATAACTATTCCAAGATTATACAGCTAGTAAATGATGGAGGCAGGATTTGATGTGAGGTAGTCATACTCCAGAGCCATACTCCTAACCTTTACTCTTCACTGCCTTTCTGTATTCTCCTGCTGCATTTATTTCTCTGATGATATAACACTGAGAGCTGGAAAATTATCCTTCATTAATCCTCTTATGTCCCTTCCAATAGTTAAGATTAACTTCCCCACCTATTAATTAGGTTATTCATTTCTTGCATTCATTTAACAAAAATCACCTACTATTTACTAGATACTAACAGTATAAACACAAGTAAATCAAAGTACTTGCATTCTAGTTTGAGACAACTGAAACGTAAACTAGTAGGTATTTGAAGTGTTATGAAATATTTTTTTTTAAAGATTTTATTTATTTGACAGAGAGAAACACAGCCAGAGAGGAAACACAAGCAGGGGGAGTGAGGGAGGGAGAAGAAGGCTTCCCGCCGAGCAGGGAGCCCGATGTGGGACTCAATCCCGGGTCTCCAAGATCATGACCCGAGCCGAAGGCAGTTGCTTAACCAACTGAGCCACCCAGGCGTCCCATGAAATATTCTTATAAAAGCCCTTGAGGCGCCTGGGTGGCTCAGTTGGTTAAGCGACTGCCTTCAGCTCAGGTCATGATCCCGGAGACCTGGGATCGAGCCCCACATCGGGCTCCCTGCTTGGCAGGGGGCCTGCTTCTCCCTCCCTCACTCCCTCTAGTGTTCCCTCTCTCACTGTGTTTCTCTCTGTCAAATAAATAAATAAAATCTTAAAAAAAAAAAAAAAGCCCAAAGATCACAGTGTGTGTACTAAGGAAGGTATATGGGTGGAACAAGGTCTTTGTTAGTTACATCATGTTTCCTTAAAACTCATGAAGCACAGTGATAGAATAGGTGATATTTTCTTTATAGAGAAATAAACATATTTTGGTAATTGGAAAATATTGGATTCCTAAATGTTTAAAGAACATTTAATTTGTAATCTTAGTTTCATTTTGTAGTTTTTGTATGATAGTATATAGTGCTAGGATTGAAATCTTTCCTACCTCTCTTGCCCTTTGGGGGACATCATGAACCTTTTTTTTTTTTTTTTTTTTGGTATATTTTTCCACACTTGAGTTGGATCTATTATTAAAACATATCATTTAAGGAAGAGATACTTAAATTTGTTTAAAATTCAGACCCATTCTGGCTCTGTTCTGATTTATGTGTTCACAATCTGTGTTTTTTCAGTAGCAAACTTTCAATACATTAACTGCTTTATAAAATATTTTTGTTTCTTAAGGAGAAGTTTAGGTGTCTCTATTAAATACTTTTGAAAATAGTTTTGTTTTGGCATTCCTGATTGAGGAAAAAAAACTTTAATAAATGTGAGGCACATCTACTTTATTATTTAGCTCCTCTTTTGGTTGTGAGAATACAGAATATAGTGAATTGACATCTAAGTCTCTAGGAAGAGAGCTAATCTGTAAATGTGTTTTACTCTTTGTAAAAGCTTATTTTGCGATTCATAATACTAGTAAACTAAGGGAATGTGAAAGTATTTTCATCAAAGGTAGCATCTGAATTCTAGTGGTTTTCTCTCAAGTAATTAAAACGTATCTTTCAGAAACCTCATTATAAATGTAAAGTTTGTGTGGGTGGGGTGGAATGGATTTGGAGTGAGTCAAGACTTTTGGATACATTTGTTTTATCTGGGAATAGTACTTACTAATACTTAAAAAAATTTTTTTTAAATGATTTTATTTATTTGACAGAGAGAAACACAGCTAGAGAGGGAACACAAGCAGGAGTGAGAGAGGGAGAAGTAGGCTTCCGCAGAGCAGGGAGCCTGATGCAGGGCTTGCTTGATCCCCGGACTCCGGGATCATGACCCGAGCCTAAGGCAGACACTTAACAATTGAGCTACCCAGGTGCCCCAGTACTTATAATTTTGATCATCTTATCTATTATTTTGGTTTATGAACTTATTAGAGTTTTTGTTTATTTAGTGCATATAATCAGAAATTTCCAAAATATGGCTGTCTGTATGTTTGGAGAAAGAATTTTGCCACTCCTGATAGTTGGGACATTTCAAGTTTTTGCTTATTTTTCTAAGCTTATGTGCTAAGTACTTAGAGAAAGAAAGCAATCTTAATATTAGAACCTATAAAAAATGGTATTCACTAAAAGTACTTTTTTTTACCTTATTTTTTCCAGATGTGCCTCTTCATTTTCACTTTGAAACATTGTTTAAAAAGACTGAAATAAAAGGAGATCTTGCTGAAAATAAATTTGTAGGAGACTGTGTCATATCTCCATCACCTGGTATGTCATTTACAAATCTTGTACTTTATATGCCTTTTACATCTTTCTCATACTTACTGTTTTTGCTTTCTAAGGAAATAAAATTAACAATGGAACAAAATGTAAATCCTTAGTTTTTAATATGTACTTTTTACAAATCACATACATACACATACAAATAGAAAACACACAGGAGTGATCTTAACAAGAAATGTGGTACTTATAGAATGAAAATTATGAAATATTGATAAATATAAAAGGAAATCTAAATACACATGGAGAATACAGCATTCCTAGATGAGAGGAATTAATAAGGGTATCAGTTCTTCCTGCTGGTAGATATGTTTAATGCACTGTAACTTGAAGTTCTAATAGAATTTGGTTAACTTAACAAAATAATTGTAAAGTCCACTGCGAAGAATATATGGGAAAATACAAAAGTAACTGCTGGAAAAAGTATTAAGAGAACCTATCCTAACCACATATGGAAACCTAACGAAAATCTAATAATCATTAGCATAGATTTTGTATACATTTAGGAAATAAATCCCTGAAGCCGACTATATAGCTTATACTTTACTATATAAAGGAAGAATTGGAAATCAATGAGAACATGGGGAACTATTCAATAAATAGTATTTTAGTCTTTTGGGGGAAATTTTGTTTACATAATTGTTTCATACCATGTATCAGAATAAATTCTAGTTGGTTCCAAGAATTTGAAGAATTAAAACACTAAAATCACAAAATAAAACTTGAAGAATTATAATGAAATAGTTATGAGTATTATGAATGGGGCAGGGACACTGTGCTTGGAAAATAATCAAAAGAAGAAAAACACCATGTTTTGACTATCTACAAAATGAAAATCTTAATATCAAAAAAGCCATATAAACGAAGAAAAATTACTTACAGATGAAATAACCATCTACCTCAAAAACTCAAGAAGCAACTCAATGCCTGTTAGAGTTGGAGTTCTGAAAAGTGGATTTTAAAATAAATTTATAAAAACCAGCTTTTATAAATACCAGTAATAACCAGTTAGAATATGTAAAGGAATTACACTGGACACATTGAAAATATAAAATATCTAGGATTAATTAAACTTAGTAAGAACCTACATGAAGAAAATTTAAAAAGTTTACTGAGGAACACAAGAATATGTGCCTATAGAGAGAAATAACTCTGTTCGTATCAGAAGGCAGTATTGTCTGAGGCGCCTGGGTGGCTTAGTTGTGTCCAGCTCTTGATCTCAGCTCAGGTCTTAATCTCAGGGTCATGAGTTCAAACCTCATGTTAGGCTCAAAACCCAGCATACAGCCCACTTAAAAAAAAAAAAAAAAAAGACAGTATTGGAACTTAAGATGTTATTTTTCCCCCCAGCTTAATTCATACCTTTACTTAGAATCATAGAGTTTTTTTTTTTTTTTAAGATTTTATTTGTCAGATAGTGAGCGAGCAAGCACAAGCAGGGGAGAGTAGCAGGCAGGTGGGGGAAGCAGTCTTCTTGGTAAGCAAGGAGCCCAGTTGTGCAACTTGATCCCAGGATGCTGGGATCATAATCTGAGACAAAGGCGGATGCTTAACTGACTGAGCCGTCCAGGCATCTCAGTATTCTTCTTTTCTTTTGGAACAAAGTTAGTCTGAAGTTTATCTGACAGAAAAAATGTTAACTAGCTAATAAAATTTTTCAAAGATCAGTTAAGAAGGAGGTGCCAGGGGGCGCATGGGTGGCTCAGTTGGTTAAGCGACTGCCTTCAGCTCAGGTCATGATCTCGGAGACCCAGGATCGAGTCCCACATCGGCTTCCTGCTTGGCAAGAAGCCTGCTTCTCCCTCTCTCGCTCCCTCTGCTTGTGTTCCCTCTCTATATTTCTCTCTGTCAAATAAATAAATAAAATCTCTTAAAAAAAAAAAAAGGTGCCAGGTAACAAAATCATAAAGCTATAAGCATTATTTTATTGTGGTGGTGATGGAATCCAGATCAAGGAAACTAAATAGCTTAGAGACAGACCCAATTAGCCACTATATGATAAAAAGGTGGTCTTCTTATCAGTGTGGGAAGGATGGCCTCATCAATGACAATAATAATACTTACGAAGCATTCCTTACACACCACTACTGGTTGAAGAGCTTTACATCTATTGATTGCGTTAATCTGTACAATCCTGTAAAGTGAATATTATTTTTTTTCCTTGTCTAATTTTCCCAAAGTCACATTTAAATAGTGATGGGGTCAGGATTCAAGTCCAGGCAGTATGGCTCAGAGTTCATGTTTTAATCAACTGATTCTTAAATCAGTGGATAAAACAGTGACTTTTTGGAAAAAAAGGAGATCTCTACCTCATATAACACATTAATGTTCATTCATCTTAAATTTATTTTAAATATATTCCAGATGGATTAAAGAGTTAAAAGTGCTGTCTTAAAAGAATTAGAAGGAAAAAAAGATATCTTTGATGATAATGAAAATTATAAATAATATTTACTGAGTGCTTATGTGTAGATACTTGCTAAATATTTACTATTTTTTCTGATTATGTTAAGACATTTAATCATTTTAATCATCAATTCTGGCAAGATGTGTATAGTAAAAAAAGGACCCTCAAATATTTTAGGTAGCATCAAGAATACAAACCTTTTGGGAAGTACTGTGAAATTAATTACAATGCCTTTAAATGATGTATTTTTTAAGTTCACTGAGGAAAAATAACGATTTACTTGTGCAAATGCTTACTTAACTGTTAGCCCTATATTTTTTTTTTTTTAAAGATTTTATTTATTTGACAGAGAGAGAAACACAGCCAGAGAGGGAACACAAGCAGGGGGAGTGAGAGAGGGAGAAACAGGCTTCCTGCCGAGCAGGGAGCCCGATGTGGGGCTCGATCCCGGGTCTCCAGGATCATGACCTGAGCCGAAGGCAGTCGCTTAACCAACTGAGCCACCCAGGCGCCCCTGTTAGCCCTGTATTTTGATCCAATAAATCCACTTCTGGTAACCTAGCCTAATGCTAAACACAAAACCACCTTTATGTACAAATCTACTCATTTTACCATTATTTGTGTTAATGAACAACTGGAAACAACTTAAAGAGCATAACTGAGATATGGTTAATGAACACAGTGGAATATGCAGCTTTTATTTTTATTTTTTAAAAGATTTTATTTGTTTATTTGACAGAAATACAGCTAAAGAGGGGAACACAAGCAGGGGGAGTGAGAGAGGGAGAAGCAGGCTTTCCAATGAGCAGGGAGCCGGATGTGGGGCTCGATCCCGGGGCTCTGGGATCATGAACTGAGCCGAAGGCAGTCGCTTAACCAATTGAGCCATCCAGGTCCCCCAGAATATGCAGCTTTTAAAAATATCTTAAAAGTTCATGTAAGGGTAGAAACATCAAAGAATGTGAAGTAATAGAAAAGGACAAAAATATTGTACTTCTATGCATGGTATGATTATAACCATGTAAAAATGTTAATTCTTCTGTCAACCAAATGCAATTTTTGAGATAATGGCATTTGAACACATGGGTGTTGGATATTCATGAACTTTGTAATAATGCATATGGTTACATAAACACGCACATACTTTGTCTGTTAGAAATTGAAGCTCACATATCTGTAGATGGGATTTGCTTTAAAATAGGCTAGCAAAAAAAAAAAATGTTGGGAGAGAGATGAAACAAGATTTGTCACCAGTTTGTAATTGTTGATGATGAATGACAGGTATGGGGGAGTTCATTCTTCTCTTCATTTATGTTTGTTGAATTTTTTTCACAGTAAAAAGTCTTTGAAAAATTGAAAGCACTAAGGACAAGGAGCAATTGTCTATGCTTAGGGAAAAAAAGACTAAAGAAATACAGGAAAGTATAGAGTTATGTTCAGATACTTTTTCATGATTCAATTCTACCACTTGGAATTTATACTGAGATTAATTTTTAAAAAAGAAAAAATGTGTGCATGAAGGTGATTATTTTAAGAATGACAAAGTAGAAATATGATAACAACTAGCTCTAACAGTTAACAGTTATGGGAGAGTTAAATGATATTATCTCAAACCAGAAGAATGTTAGGTAACCATCTGAAAAAATAATAATGGGTGAATTAATCAAGTTTGAAAAATACAATTGTACACATATTTAAATGAAATTACATTTGAAAAGTGAATATGAAATGTATGCAGACTGAAAGAAATATACAAAAATGAAATTATATGCTGTTAGATCAGTGAGATTAGGTGATTATTTCTAATGTTATTTTCTAAAATTAAAAAGGGAATTTTAAATGTGTTAGGCACGTGCATAATAGTAACATCAATAATGTAATGACATGCTAGTAATGGGGAATTAAGAGCTAGGAACAGAAGACATTTGAGATGAATGCTGCAATATTATTAGGCAAATTAGTGAAGTATATTCTATTGTATCCCAGTCTCTCCTCCGTTATTGTCTTTTCCAACCACTCCCAACTCAAATAATAAGCATAAATTAGATTTCATCCTATGTAAGCATGTCTGAAATACTGGTCATTATTATTTGTTAGTGACTTCTGTAGATTTAAATAAAACTAGATCTCAACATTTAATGACCACTTAATCTGACTCTGTGTCAGGCAGACTGAAGAATAAAATGTGAATCACAGGGAATCAAAGAAATTATAATGTAATAAGAGGAAGCATACACACAAATAACTATTAAAATGATATGGGCACATATAGGATAAAAATATTCTCAAGTATTTTTGAAGAGGGAGAGTGTAACTCTGCCTAAGGGAAGACAAGAGGAAGGAAGGGGTAAGGGTGAAGGGGGGTGGGCAAGAACTCCAGAAAGATGGTGATGCCAAGTGTGGCTTTAAGTACCTAATTGGAATTTGGAGGAAGAAGAGTAAAGTATTCCAAATCATTCATTCTTAAACTTTTATCTGCAAACAAGTTACTTGAGGGATGTTAGAATGCAGTTTGATTCAATAAGTCTAGAATGGGGTCTCATTCTGCATTTCTAAGAAGTCCTAGGTGGTTCAAATGCTATTGGCCCATATTGCTTTTAAAATGGAAACAAACATTATTTGTCATGGAGACATAAAACAGTGTGAAGTGTTCAAAGATACACAAAATTCCTGGTACTATAGGGTAAATTGTGTGAAGATAAGTAGATGAGATGTTTGTGTGCTTTGCCACAGAGCTCTTATTTATCCTTTGTTGTCCAGAAGAATTTTAAGAACGCACAGCTGACTTCAGATAACAAGTAGGGAGAAGACAAGTTTTAGTGGGTTGAAGGGTAAATGATTAGTTGCCAATCCTGAGGAAATACCAGGCAAAGCCAATTAAGGGCCTGTACTCATCAAAATATGCAGCCATGAAAGATAATACAGTGGAACTGTTTCAGATATAAGAAAACTTTAGACACATGACAACTAATTGCAAAATGAACAGGATTTCCTATAAAGGACATTATAATAATTGATGAAATTTAAATGAGTCCATAGTTAATAGTATTCAATTTTGATAGTTGTGTGGCTATGTAAGAGAATGCCCTTGTTTTTGAAAAATACATGTTGACAAATTTAGAAGGACATCGTGGCAGCAACTCATTGGAATTCAGAAATATAAAGCAAATATAAACATAACATTTGTGGAATCTGAATTAAGTACTCTTTGGGACTTCTTTTTACTACTGCTATTTTTACTATTTACTATTTTTAGTACTACTTATTATTACAAGCGGTTAGGCTGAAATTATGTCAAAATAAAATTTTTGAGTGGACAGATGAGAGGCACAGTGGCACCACAACTGACACAAGCAAGCCAGAACCTAGGGCTCAAGCTTCTCCCCCTATATTTCCTCATATCTAGACCCACTGTCAGTATGATCTTACTAATTTGTTTCAAACATGCTTCTGCTTCATTTCTACCACTTTCACAGTCCAAGCTAATGATCCCTTATCTATACTGCTGAAATCGCCTCATCAAATCTTTGGAAAATGTAAATAAAGGTACTTATGTCACACCTGTTCCCCAGCCCCATTCCTTAAAATGTGTAACAGAGGATTATATGAGACCCCTAAAGCCCTACCAGGACAACTCCTATCTGTTCATAGTTTTTTACCCACCCTTCCTTAATCTATACTAACTGCTGTTCCACTGCCAAATATATCTGGCTCGCTGTTGCTTTGGGCCTTCGTACATACTATCCCACTTTCCCCTTGCCATCAGTGTTTTCTGTTGATATTTGAAATCTGTCACTTTGCCTGGAGCTCTCTTACTGTTATGTACTCCCATTAACTTCTCTAAATAGTACTTCTCTTTTCTGTTACACATTGGTTAGTTTTTGAGATGTTTATAAACTTCATTAGCAGCAAGGATAATGGCTGTTGTGCTCAACAATGTCCTCAGGGTATAACACAGTGCCCGGCATGTAATTAGCTCTCTATAATAAAGTTACTGAATGAATAAATGAAAGGGAAGGCAGGAGAGAGATACTGGGTCAATGTGTGTTTTAGGACAGAATCCAGGAGGATTTTGGAGAGCAAAAACTGAAAGGCTAAGAGGGTTATACGTAGGTGAAGACAATGTGTAGTTTGATTTTGAATTGTCATATATTTCCTGTTTCAAGAGCCCACTGCAATCTTATTCAGATACTAATGGAAAATAAGTATAAAGACAACTCAAGCAAAATTCAGTAAAAAGTACCACCTCAGGGAAGGCTGCAGTTTCTTCCAAAAGACTGATTTGCTTCTAGAAAACAAGGAAGGTGGTGAACTGCTTTTAGAAGGGTAAATTGACTGGGATTTGTTTTAAAACACTCCAGAAATGTTTCCATTGAAACAAGAGAGGGCATTACTGAACACCTGCATGTACCAGGCATATTAAACATTTTAAAACCTCTCACAATTCTAGTTACACCTTTCTAGAAATGAGTTTAGAATTATGCTTCCAATTCATTTTGTTTTCTATTTATATTTAACATCTTTCCTGCATTCTTTTGCTAAGAAATCTTGGGGGCCAAGATAGAATTATACCATTTTCCTTTTTTTTTGATCTGAGAGACAGAGAGGCAAAGGGAAAGTGAGAGTCCCAAGCAAACTCTGTGCTCATCTCACAGCCTGAGATCACGGCCAGAGCCAAAACCAAGTTGGACACTCAACTGACTGCTCTACCCAGGCACCCCTCCCTCCCCAAGCTCCTTAAAGTCACTGTTGTTTTTGTGTCTAGTTCTGCTTTGTCAATTTGATCCTCATTACTTGGCAGTAATCTTTTTATCCCTTTTTTGATAACTTTTAGGATATTGTTGTTGTGATCTAGGATTAGGGTTTTTTTGTTGTTTTTTTTTCACCTGACACTCAAATGAGTTAAAATCTTATGGAAAAACTTTTGTCTATCATTTCTTCAGCATTGCCTCTCATTCTGTTGTTGCCCCCATTTTGTCCTTTTCTGCCCCCACTCTATTCGAGTTGTACAATTCCTCTGCCAACCCACTGACTGTCATGTTCAGCCATGTCCACTCTATTACTCAGACCAGGCAGTGATGGTTGTTTTTAAATTTGAACAATTGTATTTTACATTTCTGAGGTCTAAAGGAACCTTTTGCCTGTTTCTTTTGGCAATGTTTTAAAGACTTGTTTGTATTCTGTGAATCCATTCACTGTTTCTTGGTGGTTATGTATACTTCATTTTTATGGTGTTGGTGCAGATTTTTGGAGCTTAGTGTTCACCCTTAAAGTTGATATTCACTATTAAGACCTGCCGCTTACTTATGAGATCCTTTTCATGGAAGCAGTTAGGGATGGGCAGGACATATTTTAAAGCGAGGCCCTTGGGCATTGCTCTCTACCCATCCATTTCTCTGCTCAAGACCTCAGATTGTTACCTATTAAGGCAAATAATCTCAAGGAGCGTGGCTGAGGAATTAGCATGTGTAGTCATCCTATCAGATAACTATCCATCTTAATTGTCCTGCACCATTTCCCTTTTCTCCAGGTCTACAGCACCTCTGACGATTCTGTTTTCGTGGCAGCACTTTCCCATGTGCTTTGGAACTGTTTGCTCTCCAAATTCTGTATGACATGTCTTTCGGAGATTCCCTACAAATTCTGCTTTACTTACAAGTTCCATTTGATTGCTTGCTAATGAGGATGTATCTGTGCAGATCTATACATACGTCTATGTCTAAATCTTTTGTCCGTTTTTAGTGCTCTGTCACCTTGAAATCAGAGTCCCAGTTATTGTTAGTAGGTCATCCTTTTATCCCCCAGTATTGGTGAGAATTTTGCACTTTAGCCTACATTTCTTTTTCATCTCCAAACCCTTCAAAAAAGCCAATTTGGTTACTAAGCCAGTACTGTAAATATGGGGTTCAGATAGGCAATAATGATAAAACTACATTTATTGCATACGTATCTTGTTAGATATCCTTCTAATGACTATTACAGGGATTAACTCATTTAATCCTCATTAAGCCCATAATAGCTGCTCTTACTCCTATTTTACAGATAAGGCAACTACAGCACGGAGATATTAAGTGACATAAAAGTTTGAGAACACCAGTGCTTTTAACAAGTGAAAGAATGGTGCTGGGTACCGTCAGTTCGATAAAATCTGGTTCTTGCTCAAGAGGTCCCCATCTATTCTAATTTTGTAGAATCTTACTTGATCCTGAATTAACTTTCAGATTTAAGGGTGAAGGACCTAACTTAGGTATTCAGATTATATTCAGCCAAGATTTATACACCTTAACCAACCTAAGATTTTATAATTTAGAAGATTTTGAGAATAGTCACTTTTCCTTTTCATCCCCTTCAAGTAATGGAGCAACATGGGAAATTGGGCCCTTCTTGAAGGCATTTTTTAAGAATCTTATTATGGGTATATTCAGTTTAGGAGCATTCCATTTTGATACGTATTTCATTATATGTAATTTTGAATGTTCTGCAATGCTGTAAAAAAGACATTAACATGTTCATTATGTGTTAAGGAAAATTTCACATTTCCTTTCTATTTGTTTTAGTACATAATACTTCTTTGAATCAATGGAGAAATGGATATTCTCCTACATGCAAGCCTCAAATAAGGTCAGAATCTTCTGCACAGATGTTCCAGGGAAGAAAGAAAAGACACTTGAGTGAAACAGCATTAGGTAGGTTAAAATGAGGATATGAGCACTAGTACTAAAAACTGAAAATAAATTCTGATCTTCAAAAATCCTCTGCTTCATGGAGATTTATAATCCAAAATAGTCCCTATTACATAAAATATCCATGGTCCTAAGAATGTCAAACAGCATATTCATGTAGTCAATTCAGAACTGTTTGTGGACTGGAGCATCCATCCACTTAGTGACAATTAAGGATTCCCTTCCTATATTCCCTAACTAGAATTATCTTCTACTGACTGTCCTCTTAGACAGAACTTAAGCCAATGTCATGTTCCAGACTCAAAATATGTCAGTACAGAGGTCCCTTACATTCATTTCTGGTACTTACGTGGAGGTGTCAGTTCACTGAAGCTTCCTTAGAATTTTGAGAAATTAGGTGAGAGTCGCTTAATATAACTCAACCGACTAGTTCAATTTCACTTAGGAACTTATAATTCAAGATGGTCAATAGATATCTTTGAAACTAGAACTCTTCTAGTTATACAAAGTGGAGTTTGTTGTAGGGATTTGGGACTATCAGTTTCTAGAGTTATCCCAAATAATGATTAAAAAATAAAACTTACCAGGAAATATACATTTTAAATGACAAAATATTTACAAGTTTTGGTTCTTGTTCATTCTTCCAATGGATAGAACACACGAACACACACACACACACACACACACACACACACACACATTAGTCAAGTGTTGCCCCGATGTAGTACGTCAGTATACCCAATAATTTGGAAACTATTCAAGATGTACTGGACTATAATTATACTTAATAGATTTAACACATTTGTCACTCTCTCTAGAAATGCCACCATATCAGCCCAAGTCACTACCTCATAATCACTATCCAGTGAGCTAGTGTGGCACAAAACTAAACTGCTAGCCACAACCAGAGATTTCACTGTGCTTTTTAAAAAGTACCACAATCTTGGGGCGCCTGGGTGGCTCAGTTGGTTAAGCAACTGCCTTCGGCTCAGGTCATGATCCTGGAGACCCAGGATGGAGCCCCGCGTCAGGCTCTCTGCTCAGCGGGAAGCCTGCTTCTCCCTCTCTCCTCCCCCTGCTTGTGTTCCCTCTCTCACTGTGTTTCTGTCAAATAAGTCAATAAAATTAAAAAAAAAAAAAAAGTACCACAATCTTAACGACAACCAAGATTCACCTTAGCTTTTGAAGAACTTACATACATGTACAGCTCTTCCTCTCTTGACTTATGACAGGGTGACATCCCAATAAACCCGTGCTAAGTTGAAAATATCTTGAGTCAAAAAGTACCTAATACACTACTCTACCAAATACCATAGCTTAGCCTCAAATGTGTTAAGAACACCTACATTAACCTAAGTTGGGCAAAATCATCTAACACAAAACCTATTTTAAAGTGTTAAGGGGCAGCTGGGTGACTCTGCTGGTTAAGCAGCTACCTTTGGCTCAGGTCCTTATTGGGATCCAGCCCTGCCATCAGGGCTCCCTGCTTGGTGGAGAGCCTGCTTCTCTGCCGCTCTGCCTACTTGTGCTATTTCTCTGTCAAATAAATACAATCAAAAAAATAATAAAATGCTGAATACCCCGTGTAATTTATTGACTACTGTACTGAAACAGTATAGAATTGTTCTATGGGTAGAGAATGGTTGTAAGTGTACTGACTTACATATCTTTGTGATCACATGGCTGACTAGGAGCTGTGGCTTGTTGCTGCTGCCCAGCATGAGTATCCTAGTACATATTGCTAGCCCAGAAAAAGGTCAAAACTCAAGGTATGATTTCAACTAAAGGGCCTGTGACTTTTGGGCCATCATAAATATGAAAAATCCTCAGCTGAACCATTGTAAATTGAGGGTTGTCTATATATCAACACACAGAAAAACCGGTATTTCTTAAATAAGATCCATTATGAAACTCACATTACCTGATATAAAATGTTTCACTTGAATTGATCTAACTTCAAGTTTGATGGAAATACAAGAAGAGTACAAGATGCTATACTACAAACAAGTAACTAGGTAACTCCCTAATGTGCAGAACACCTTAACAAATGTCATGAAAAACAAACTCTTCCACATTGTAAGAAACCTAAAAGACAATAACCAATTTTAGTATATGGATCCTGATTTGAAGAAACTACTAACCATAAAGGACATTCTTTAACAACCAGAAAAACATAAATATGGACTGGGTATTAGATTTTACACTACATAGGAAAATACTTAAGTAAGGGTGGTAAGTGAATAAACAAATGCATATTCACAAACGGAATCAAAACAAATGGAAAAAGGAAACATGGAAGAAACCCTAAAATACCAAAAACAGCAAAGTTCTAATCAATACCTTGAGAGAAAAAGAAATTCCATCCATAAGAACAGAAGACAGTATTAAAGGGTGACAGACCAAGAACTTTTAGTAGAAAAAGTCTCAAGTAGAATGGTCAGAAGATTAAGTCAGGGATATCTCCCAGAAATCAGGACAAAAAGTCAAAGATATAAGAAAATGAGAAAACAAAATTAAAGGGATTAGTCTTTGGAGGTAAACATCCAAATAACAGGCATTACAGAAAACATGAAGAGAGTAAAGAGAAGGGAGATTTTAAAAAATGAGATGTACTGGATTAAAAACTTGCCAGGATCCCTAAAAATGGACATCATTGTGACAGACCTGTGGGTAAGATTTTTTTCTTCATTTCCTTAATTTTTTGATACACAAATTAAAAAAAAAAATCAAATGTAAGAAATTATGTTACCTAAGTAGAAAAGCAATTTTAATACCTATCAGTCCTGTTAATGTATGACATTCTCAATGGTTCTTTCCATGGCAGGAGAAAGAACTAGATTGGAAGAATTTCCTTTTCAACGAACAGAACCAGGATCCCAGAACAATCTTACTGCTGTTACTAATGTCAATGTTATATCAAGAAACCAGAATTCATCATCACAAGTAGGTTTTTTTGTATATTGAACTCTAAAACTGCTCTATAGACTTAAAACTGGCTGATAAAGAAACTAGAATATTTTGTTAATCTACGAACAGCCTTACTTTACTAGCACATATTGGTTTATTTAGAAATATCAGGTAACAAATTTGATTAAACTTTTTTTTTACTTGTGAGCTAATTACTTAGTAATCCTTAATTATGGCTTTTTTTTTTTTTTTTTTCTGTGTGAAAAACTATCATAACCATTCCCACTCCTTACCATGGAGCTTAGTAAGAATCCAGCACTCTTGCTGTCCTTACTATTTTGTCATCTGGTCAGAGAATAGAGGTTAAAAGGCAAAAGGGTTTAGAAAAAACCATAAAACTCAAGGACCAGGAACACATAAATGAAGATTATAAAAATGATCTTTACTGACACACCAAACGTTTTCATAGTCTTTCCTCATAAGGAAGTGTGTTTGTTAAATGATCATTTTTTTTTGACATTTAGGGTGCTTTATGGTGACCTTCTTTGGTAAGAGTTTTGAAACTTAAGGCATTCATATTTTTTATGGTCCTAAAAAGTTTTACATGTATGCATACACAAATGTACACTGCATAGCTGCCAGAAGGAACTGTGTTGTTTTACAGAAGATAGGTAGCTTTGTTTTTATTAATTTTATAGTCAGGCCTATGACAACATATTTATAAAAACATGTACAGTCCGCCTCATAAGACGAGGGCATCTTGTAAAACAACTGTGATCCTACTTTGCAGAATACTGCACGACGGAGATTGAGAAGTGAGAGCTCTTACGACATAGATAATATTGTGATTCCCATGTCATTAGTTGCCCCAGCTAAGTTAGAGAAACTCCAATATAAGGAAATACTTACTCCAAGGTATGTATACTTCCAACTTTTTGTATTCTCTCTTCCTTCTTTTTCTTGAATAAACTTAAATTTTCAGAATAAAGTTAAAATTTTAATTAAAGGAAGATGTTCCTCTCTTCCTTCTTCTACTTGTAAAACCATGGAGGGAAAATGGTGAAGGAAACCTTGATATTACTTACGCTGGAAAAAAGTTCCATATATTATCACTTTAGTTGTCAATTTTTAGTAAGAACTAGGAAGTCCCAAGACTTACTCAGCACTCTTAGTCTTTTATACAGTGATAGTTATTATATATGTGTACATATATATATATGACATAAAGTGGCATATATATATATATATATATATATATATATATATGGCACAAAAAAGTACTTTAGGGATGTAAGTTAACAACAAATAATCCTTGCTCTTTAAAATGGAGTTTTGCACAAGATTGCAGAGTTGGAAGAAAGCAGCTACCTTTGCAAGGAATATTCACATTATAAGACAGTAACACTTGTAACAAAAAGAAGATTTTGAGGTATTGTTGCCAAGTCAGCAATAAACAGATCAGTAGGAAGATCTGAGAAGACATCATGAAGGAGGGAAAAAGAACAGTTTATTCACACTGGGAAACTGCAACAAAGGCACACAGACAAGTGTGCAAGGCTAAACCAGAGAGATTTTGTGTAAGGTGATAAAGTTATGGCTAGAAAAGAAATAAGAACCAGATTATAGAGGTCCCAGAATGCCATACCCAGATCTGGTTCCTACCAGTAGTGAAATTTTTGTCCTTTTTAGCAATGATGAAAGCAGTTTTTTAGAACATGAATCTGGCAGCAGGAAGTAGACAAAAGAGGTTGGAAACAGAGATAGCTCAGTGATTACAATAATTCCTACCATTTCTATTCTAGCTGATTTCAAATTTTCTTATTCCTACTTTGAGGAATCAAGAGCTCTTAATACTGTTGGAGGTATTGTGAGAAGTCCTACAGAGAATCTGTTGAGATCTTCTACATAAAGAAGTAACATTTGTAGTTATGATGTTCTGCAGCAGTGATGTTTTTTCAGATTACTTTGGAAGGCTGAAGCTGGCTGGTTGGGTTGGTTGTTTAAATACAAAGGAATTCTGTGATCTAGTAGTTAAACCTGAGAGGCCATGATGGGCGTCTTCACACAAACTGGCAAATGCTCAAATCAGAGCTCTTTTCTCCCCACCCACCCCTTCCTGCCAAGCCATTGTATCAGCATCTACTGACTTAATTCAAAATTGGTACATTCTTAGGTATAGAATGCAGCTATGCAGAAGAGACGTTTATTCTAAAGCCAAAAGTAAAGTCTCACCTTCTCATCTTTATCTCCATAACACAAATTGTTTAAAAAAAAAAAAAAGTATGGTAATACAACCATTTGAATTAAGCAAAGCCCGGGGAAAAGAAAACATTAGTGCATTAGCTGTGCTTACAGAATATAATTGCTACACTTAGTTAACAAAAGCTGAAATTGGCTTTTATCTTCAACAGCTGGAGGATGGCTGTTCTTCAGCCTTTGGATGAATGTCATGCAGGTGAAGAAGAGGTGAGTTGCCTTTCACTTAATGAATAACTAACTGCACCTTATATATTATGAAGCCTGCTTAAATTTGTTATTTGCGGAACTAAAGGGAAATATAAGCCCCTTAACATACACTGATTTTTTTTTTCTTTTCACTTATGAAAACAAAATTCTTCATTAAGGATATTAGTTTCATGAGAAAAATGGTTTTGTGCAAACTTGTAGACAATCTATAAAGAAATGTAATAAAAATACAAATAATTTGTTTACATGAATTGTTGAAATACTGAATTTACATGAATATCTGTATTAATTCCCAGTATTAGTCATATTTTCCTGCATGAAGATATTTAGTCTTAATATTCAAGCCTTACGGTGCCACATTCAAAATGTTGGGAACAGTCAGCTTTTGAATTTGGAAACCCCTGGACTTGAGAAAGTAATGTGAATATGGTGGATACATCACATAAGACATAGAGGGGGTCTAGGATAGATTAATGTTTCTACAGAAGATAGTTCTAGAATTTGGCGAGATCAGGCTATGTCACTGAATGAATTAGGAATACGTGTTGTTTCAGAGTTTCAGAATTGCAGGAAAGGGACTGTGAGCCTGTATGGGTAGAAGTTACATTAAGAGAAGGACAATTTCGGGGAAAAATACTGTACTATACTTTATACTATACCATGTATTTTAGTTATATAAAATACTATATAACTAGACTAATTTGAAAGTGATAATTCTGTAATAGCAGTATTTAATGTAAGGCACTTTCTGTCATATCTTTCTAGGTGACTGTGTTTTTCAACTATCAAAATTAACTTTTTAATGCCCTCCCTCTTCCCTAGTTTAGAATGATCCTGGCCAAGAAACCCAAATTCTCAAACCACTACCACCAAAGTCTTAGAATTCCAGATTAAGTCGGTTAAATTAATTCTCATTTCTCTCAGTTTTTCTTTTCTTTGATATTAACATTCCTAAGCAGTGTATTCCATAAAGGGCAGTCAATATAAACCTTTGAATGAATTAAGCATTAAGAATTTTTTTTGTCCAAAGCATTGTGAAACCGTTTGTAATCTAGGTAAGTCTTCAAACATAACCCAATAGGAAAAAAGTTCTAAAAGAAAAAAAAACAAAAAGTTCACTCCCTGTTTTGGAATTTGAAGCTCATCTCTTAACACTCGTTCTCTCAATTTACATTTATTTTATAATTTTCTTCCTATATCCTTCCCTTGATGAGGAACTGACACCTGTTCTTATATTTCAAAATGTTTCTAATAAAAGAAAAACTTTATTTCTCATTCCAGGTAGAAGATCTTTCTGATGAAGTCTTCTCCCTAAGACACAAAAAATATGAAGAGAGAGAGCAAGCCAGATGGTCACTATGGGAGCAAAGCAAGTGGCACAGAAGAAACAGCAGGCAGGTGTTACCAATTTAAAACCCCAAAGCATGAAATCCATGTAGAATCAACAAAAACTGTGCATGAGTAATGAGAGAGATCACTAAAAAGGAAGAAAATATACTCTAATAACATTCGTTACTTGTGTACTAGAAGTGAAACATGGCATTTACTAAGTACATTCAAAATATATTTTGGGTAATTACAGTGATGAAATGCAATTCTGTACTTCACTGTTTCCTCATGCTTACTGTCAGCCTGAGGCATAGATGTAACTCAGCAAATAAGGTGAAAGTGCTCCCTAGATAAAGTAGCTCATTTCAATATACTCTGTAACAGCAGACCTAACACTGGGGATTAGAATCTGGGTGATCTATTTTAACGTAACCACTTAAAAAACATGTTCTTAAAAAATTTTTCTCAAGAAACCTGTCTAGTCTAAAAAGCAGATGGTCTAATATACTGTAAAATTATGACTTTGGGGGAAAGGAAATTAAATCCTAAAAACATAATTAATAATTATATATTTGAGAAAGTCCATGATATTTTATAGATACATGTGATTTTGTTTTAATATAGCCACAACTCACAAAGATCATGTTCAAGTCTGGTAGTCCACTAAATTTAGTGTGGGAGCATCTCTCATTTACTTAGTACAGATGACCCCTGAACACAGGTTAAAACTACATGGGTCCATTTACACACACTTTTTATAGTACAATCCTATAAAGGTATAACATTTCCTTTTTTCTAACTTACTTTATGGTAAGAATATAGTATATAATATACAAAATGTGTGAATCAATTGTTTATATTATTGGTAAGGCTTCCTGGTGAATAATAGACTATTAGTAGTTAAGTTTTGTTGGAATTAAAAGTTACGTGGGTTTGGTGCAGACCCCTGTGTTATTCAAGGGTCAGCTGTATTTTTTTTTTAAGATTTTATTTTTAAGTAATCTCCCCACCCCAATGTGGGACCAGAACTCAAAACCCGAAGATCAAGAGTTGCAAGCTATACAGACTGAGCCAGCCAGGCAGCCATCAGCTGTATTTTTAAAACACATTTCTACATTTAGGTCTCAAAATATCCAGATTTGTTATAGATCCTTATTCCAAGAGCTGTTTTAATACACACATGAGACTCAATTCTCATCCTTCTCCACATTCCAGAGATACAACTTTCCAGAAGTAAAGAGGAAAATGTGAATCGAGTCCTACATGGATGACATTATAATATAGAATACTCTGGGGACTCAGAAAGACTGCAGAGGTCAAGTAACTGTCCTGTCTCATTTAAAAACAAAGTAACAACAACAACAACAAAAAAACCCCAAAACTCAAACCCACTATTATAATTTGGCAAATTCATAAGTTATTATTTCTAAAAAACTATTTAAGTCTTCGAGATAACATCAGGAAGATCAGCAGATGAATTTTTAAAAATCTGAGGACTGTTTAAAAAGCTACCAAGTTAAGCTGACTTAGTGACACCTGGGGGTTGTTCATAAAATGTTCAGACCTGAAGAAGTAACAAATATTTTCCTGATTTTCTTGCTAGAGCCTACAGTAAAAATGTTGAAGGACAAGACTTGCTTTTGAAAGAATACCCTAATGACTTCAATGGTAGTCAGCATTGTGCCGCTGGAAGTCCTACTGAGCTTCCTTCAGAGAGCCAGGATCTTGGTACACAGGGTTCACCTTCATTAAATGAAAGTCAAGAAATCAAGGTAAGGGGAATATATACGACTAATTAAATGCCTTTGTAACTTTTTCAAAGGCTGTGTGTAGAAAGTGCTTGTTGCAAATTAAGGATTCATCATTACTTAACAAATTAGTATAAAATGTTGGGTACATATCAGAGGGTATGTATTCGAGTGCCTTCTAGTTCTATCACTAGTAAACACTGTATCTTTTCTCGGAACATGTCAGTATCTAGTTTCATCTACTCACTTCTCTGAAACAGGGATTCTATCCAAGTTTCACTACAAAACCAACCAGATTAGCGGGAACAGCACCTGGCACACAGTAAATGTTAGCAGCTATTTCTCTTCTTTTTCTAAGACATTTTTACCTGTCTCCCCAGAGATCCAGTTCTTACCTCACAGGGATTGTTTTTCTAACACAGCATCTATACATTTTTGCACTGTTCTTCATAAGTAGGTGTTGGAAAAGAACGAGATCTAGAATGGAGAGCAAAAACTATAGGAATTAATTGACAAACCATAGAATAGAAAGCTTGGGGAAGGAAAAGTCAAAAGGTGTCTGTAATAATTATGGGCTGAAAATGAAGACACTAAAGTAGGAGGAGATCAAAACACGTTGAAAGGGGCTTTCCGAACATGCTCTGATGCTGAAAATAAAGACTGATGCCCAAAAGCATTTGTGGAAGGGCACAGTGAAAACCTAATTCCCAGAGGTCTCTAACAAATCCCACTAATGTCCCATTGGAGTTGCTAGATATTCAGGTCGAAATGAAAGTTTATACATTGATGTGCTAAAGAACAAAAACAAAACTGACATTTAAGGATTATCTGATACATGAATTTAAACAAATTAGCTGAAACTTAACTGAAAATGTTCTCTTTTCAGTCTTTGTGGTGGGAACGACGGACTTTTCCGCTGAAGGATGAAGACACAGAAGCCTTACTATGTCAGGATGAAAAAAAGGATCGCAGTCAAAATTTGAGCCCAGCCTCCCGTGGTGAAATCTTCTGTCGCAGTGCACCAGAGAATGGTCACCATCCAAAAAGGCAGGCAGATGAAATGGAAGAGTACAAACCTTTTGGTCTAGGACTTACTCATGTTAAAAAAAATAGGTGACAGGGAACAGGTTAAAAGTAGTATGTAAATGAATGGAAAACAGGAGAAAAAAGAAAAAAAAAAGCCCTGTTCTTCATTCCCCAACCCTTCAGTCACAGTTCCAGAGTAAGAGCATGTACTGCATGTATTAATTTTTTATGCTGTTATGAAACAGGCCAACACAGGTCTTTTTCCTTCTTGAACCACAGGAATAACTAGCTTTTCACCTACAGACAAGTGCTAGTCTTTTGTGTTTATGATGCAAATCACAAGCACCAAAAAATTAACTGCTGCAATCTGATGTTAAATCACATTCCTGGGTAAATGATTTTTCAAAGACTTTATACCCACACATACATATATATACACACAAATACACGTGTGCATCAAATGACAGCTCTTTTCCCTGTACATTTGTATGTGCTTTCTAGGGTGAGTCATTAAAATTGCGTCAGAAATCTATTCTACAAGTGTGTGTGTACACGATATACATGTGTATACACGCACGTCGCTTTAAAAAACACTGTCAGTGACCACTCCACTTAAAGATGCATGTATGAACTACCCCCATGAAATGTAAGCTACACGCTGAACAAAAGCACAGGTTCCAGTGATAATGGATATCTAAAATCTTGGGAAGGTAATTTTTTAAAAAACATGTTTAACCAACAGAAGTTATTTATGGAAATTTCTATACCAGATAACACAATATGCCTTTATCTAAAATCACCCTTACCTGAGAGACTAAACACAGGGGTTACTTTCCATTCACTCCTCACAGATTAAGACAAGAACAGTAGAGTTAAATATTGGTCTCCTTTTTATGTATTTCATGAAGAGAAGACACCAACTTAAAATAAGCAATAGGAAAGTCCCATCAGTATAAAAAATGTTGTTCTTCTAGTTGATTGGTCATTCCTTACTCTAGCTCACTCTATTGAAATAAGCATCTATTCTTACTTGTATCCTAGAGTGAAAATTAAAATTTTTCAAAGGAAAATGCTTCAATACTGAATACAGGAGTGTACGTTAAGGAAAATTCCTTTTGAAGCTTTCACATAACTTTTTCTAGGTAAATTTCTTTCATGTTAAAAAAAAAAAAAAGTTATTCAAGTTATAATACCCATAGAACTGACAATCCTGGCCATCTGGCCTAGTCTGGGGGGATCTGACACTAATTTTTTTGTTAGGGACTGGAAATTATACAGTCCCTTTAAGGAAGGAAAAAAATGCAAATTCAATACTGACAAATTTTTGCTTATAGTTTTACTGTACATTTATTTTTAAAAAAAGAAACAAAAGCCAGACAAACCCAAGTTGTCTAGGCAAATAAGCTCAAATCTTTGTCACGTCTGACATTATAATCTTCTATGTAAGTTTTTTAATTAAAGTTATTTCTATATGCCTCGTGTTGTCTGAATTGCTAAACACCACCTATTCGTGGCATAAACCTTTCCTAAGTCGATATAAAAAGACAAATTTTTACCCTGTAGGACAGAAGAAAACCAAGCAAGGTCTCATCTACACAGAAGTGTTAGTGTTCTTATTTTTTTCAAACCTTATTTCTCAAAACTCATAGTACCCTAAGGAAGTTTAATGACACTAATCTGTTTATTTCTTGCCATATGTACTATAGCAAGAGTCTTGGCAAGAATGAAGTAACAGATATGTGTTTGTCAGAGTATAATTTGGGACAGTTTTATGGATTAATGCTGTACCTCGTCATCTTTTGGCCTACCTGGTCTTTGCTGCGTTAACAGAATATATATCCCTGGGGTCAAATCCACAGTATCCAGAACATCCTCAGCCATCTGGTTCTGCTATCGGTTAAGATTAGACTGCAAATAAGACAATGTTACATAAAAGAGGTTTCCTTTGCCTAGCTACATACCTCCCATGGGCTCCATTTATTTAAAAAAAAAAAAAAATGTACAAACCAGAGTCCTTTCCATGGTACCCACCTGTTGCTGAGCTTTAGGATCTTTACTTTTTAAATGGGGACAAAAGTACTTGTTCTACTACTCAGAGTAATTTGTAGATTTAATGAGCTTATATTGAAGGGCTTTATAGGCTACACAACATAAATGACAGCTACTTTGTACTGTGCATCAGTTCTATAATTCTGGGAATAGTCGTGGAAGCTTTACAGATAGCATATGACCTCTTTTAATGCTCTGTGTAATCCTGCATGGTTATTATAATTATATTCAATGTATAAATCAGTCAACAGATACACAAAGACAAAACAGCTAGAAAGGAGAAAAGTCCAGATTCAACTCAATATTACTTTCAAATACAGGCTTTCCTTTCCTTTCTGCCTCAGATAGAGCTAGCACATTATTTCATGCCCTTAAGAATGCTAAGAAAAGAGACGGGTGGGATCACTGTATTACCTGCCCCTCCAGCAGAGCTAACACCTTGATGAAACCTATACTTGTAATTTCAGAACAGTCCACCTGAAATCCCTGGGCTTCACACACTGTTCTTACAGTTTTTATGTATCAAATATAAGGTGCAAAGGAAAAAATAAATGTTTAAGAAGCAAGAATACAGTGTGCCAGCCTAGCCAGATTCAAACTTAAGTTTTTCGCAAGTTCCATTCTACTCATATTGTCATGTGCACACACAAATCAAAAATGACACGAAACAGGAATAAGGACTTCCTTTGCTTTGGAAAACCAAGAAACGAGAAGACTTAAAATGCAGAAAAAAATTTTTTCATAGTAGCTAGTACACCTTCATTAGGCTTTAAGACACACTTCTGTTTATAACCTTAATACAGCCATATTTTTACTTTATAAAAATCAAGTCCCCCAGTAAAAATGGTATTTTACCACACTAATCTTTAAATTCCATCACTAAAAATGTAGTTATACACACCAATTTCTAACCTCTTGGAACATTCTGCAGAATAGAATTTAGTCACTGGAATGAATAGCTGCTCAGAAAAACAGCACTGCTTCAACTGTGATAGGACTTAATAGTCAATATTCTTATCTTCCAGTAAAAAGGACTGATGAGCATAAACACTGGACTCCTTGTGGTTTCATCGATCAAGAGAACGTTTCTGAGCAGCTTCTGAGCAAACATTTCTTAACAGGTTGATCACAGATCTGGGGTCATCACTCCTCATAATGGCACTGCCAGACACAATCATGTTAGCTCCTGCCTGGAAGAAGTAAACATTAGGTTATGCTTCAAAGGAAGATGCACAGAAGCTTAGAACAGAATTTCTGGACTAGAGTTTCTATCCTTGCACTGTCAGCACTTTAACTGTACAAAAGCTACCTTGAGATGAACAGACTTAAACAATCTAGTTCAATGAAGACAAAGGTGAAATACTTAACAAATGAAGATACCAAGTTATTTTTAAAACGTGTTTATGAAATCACAGACTTCTTTGTGACCACCTTTAAAATAAGCAACATTGTTGCATCTTTGCTAATATTTAGGAAAAGCGGTAAAAGCCTTTAATCCTCAATTCTATTAAGGTTTCTCAAAAATATGCCAAAGCCAACCCGGCTACTAAGTATCTTTTAATCTTTATGTAGCTGACCCTTGAACAATGCAGGGGTCAGGGGTACTGACCTCCTGTGCTGTCAGAAATCTGCATATAACTTCTGACTCCCCCAAATCTAACTACTAATCACCTCCTATAAGCCTTACCAATAAGATAAACAGCTGATTCATACATATTTTGTATGTTACATGTATTACATACTGTATTCTTATAATAAAGTAAGCTAGAGAAAAGAAAATGTTAAGAAAAATCGTAAGGAAAATAAAATCACAGTACTGTAAAAAAGGACCCCTGCAGTTCAGACCCATGTTACTCAAGGGTCAACAGTGTATGAATTGGTAGATGATTACTGCTAAAATGTGAAACTTATAAAATACAGCACCATTAAATAATCTCTCATTTTGATACAAGAAATAAAACACATTTTAATGTATGCTTCTGCACTGAAAGGCTTTGAGGGGCTTAAAAACGATTTTCAAGATATGTCTAAATGTGGAAGCAAAGAAATCAAAGAGAAAAGCAAGTTAGGTAAGTCCAAATTTAGCTCTGAGCTCCCAGGATTGGACCTGAGGAGGAAAAGCCAATCTGTCCTGTGATCTGCACCAGAACAAGTGGCAGGAAGCTACTGGGAGAGGCCCTAGAGAGAAGGAAAATTCCTCCCAGGAGACACGGTCACTCTGTGATACAGCACACTGCATCTCCAATGACATTCCTCATAAAAATGAAAAAAAAAAATTTTTTTTTCGTTTTACAGGGTTACAGCTGGACATGTAAGCAGAAAAAGCCCAACAGCAAACCACAGTTCAGTAAAAAGAATTCCACAAGTGGTCAAAGGATATATGTTCACTAATCCTTTGGTCAGCTCCTCTTCCATAAATATCTCACAGCCAAGCTTCTGAGAAGTATCAAGCAGAAAAGTATGGCATTTACACAAAAACTGCAAGTGCAGATTAGACCGTGTCACTTAACAAAAGTGGGCCATATAAACTTTAATGGCCTGCAGTGTTACAGGAAGGACTGGCACTCCCCAGCCCTTTTTGAGGATTCATTTTTTAGAGAGAGAGTACGAGCAGGAGGGGCAGAGGAAGAGAGAATCTCAAGAAGACTCCACAATGAGTGGGGAGCCCAACACAGGGCTTGATTGCACAACCCTGAGATCACGGGACTGACACCCTCTTATGAAGCTCAGGGCCTAACTCTGCTCAGCTAGTTATTTGGGTAAACGCATCCCACCTCTACATGGAGGACCACAGATATCCAGAAATCAGACCAAGATTTCCATCAGAAACGGCGCTAGTCAGTTCTTGCAAGGAACAAACTAGTAACTGAGACACCTCAGTTACATAAAATAACAATCTTTTCGCCTTGTAAGCAGGTATGTTTTCTTTCCCTGTTTTGGGAAAATGTCTTACTCCGAGGCCTAGAACTTAATCTCCGAAAGGCTGGCATTCAACTTATTCTTTAAAAAAACAAACAAAAACAAAAACAAAAAACTTCCTTCAGCATTACTCAGACAACCGGGACTTACTTTTTAATAAACATGTGATTGAGAATATATCACTTACTGGCTCTTCACTTTCTTAGTTCTACATTTGAATAAGAAAAACCGCTCTTTCCAGAAAGAAAGGCAATTTAGGAAATGGAGGGGAATCTCTTTGGTGCACAAGACAATTTCCTACCAGACACATCTGAAAGGAAACTGGTCTAAGTCACAGCTGAGGAGCAGTCTCACCTCTGCACACTTATGGATAGTATCAGGACCTACTCCACCATCGACTTCTATGTCCAAGGATGGGAACTGGGTCCTCAACCAATGAACCTAGATACACATGAAAAAATAAGTGACTCCCATGGTGGATATGTGGGGGGAAAATAACTACCACCAAATAAAAAATCAAATAGCCAATATTAGCCGCTGCAACACAACTCCAAATATCTCACACAATATCCATTTGTTTACTTACTTAAGTGTATTTATTTTAAGTAATCTCTATACCCAACGTGGGGCTCAAACTCAGGACCCAGAGAATCAAGAGTTGCATACTCTTGTGACTGAGCCAGCCAGGCGCCCCACGAAACAGATAACTTTTAATGAATACAAACTACGATTGGGGTTACCTTCCTTTTTAACATACTGAGACAAACTCAGTTTCATAAAAGCAAGGCTTGTTTCATTTGGGAAAGAGCATTCAATCTGTCATGGCTTTGTAGCGAATACATCTCATGCCAACAACACAAAGACAAAACACTCAATACTCAATGAAAAGAAATCTCCCAAGATATCTAAAGGCTACAGTAGAGATAATAGCTTGGGAAGAAAATCTCAAGATTAAGATGTTGATTTTTTTTCCTCATTTCCAAACCTCCATCTCTTGCAGCACCTGTCACACCGTATGGCACAGTGATCTGTGGGCATCCCTCCCGCGCCACCTCCGAGCAAGACAGGTCTAAACACACAAGCACTTCAATGTATGCTTACTGAATGAGCACAAGCAATAAGAGCCTCACCCCCAAATGAAATATTTCTTTACCTTTGGCATCATATCTTCCATGAATTTCTGTCCTCCAAACCCAGGTTCCACTGTCATAACCAAGGCCATGTCTATCTGATTAGCCCATGGGGCCAAATACTCAACTGTAGTTCCCGGTTTGATGGCAAGGCCAACCTAAAACAGACAAATTTGCTACATCACATTAACCATTATTTACATATTATATAATTGTGGCAGATCAGACCCAGTAGAAATATCTATTCTTAGAGAGTACAACAAAGAAATGGAATGCATAAACTATGCAGCCTATAAGTACTTTTTTAAAGTCAACACAGTTACCCGAATGTAAATGTTTCTAAAAGGCAGTCATTTTCAGGAAATATGAGTGGAATCTAGAAACCCTAACAAACAAATTATACTTAAGCTCTGGTTTCTCAGCTTAAGAATAGCTAACTCAGTCCAGTCTTGTCTGCCTACCACTTCCTGTCTTCCAACCAAGCTTGAACACTGACAGTGAATAGCAGAAAACATTACTGTCACTGCTGACCTCTCACCTTCATCCCATTCTCCCGAATGTCTTTAATCAAAGCCCCCGGGTTCTCGGTAGCCTCAAGATGAAAGGTGTATTGATTGGCTCCTGCTACAGCCATTGGTTTTACCCACTGTTCCGGCCTGGACACCATCATGTGCATATCTAGAAAGGAAAAGACACAGCTTCTAAATATTACTGAAAGGAAAATATCTGGCTCAGATGACTGAAGCCAGCCCACCATTTTTGCTGTTCTGGATAATAAATTATTTGGTATTAAAGTAATTCTTAAATAATTACCCTTTGTATAGCAAGATAGGGTTTTGGTTAAACTCACTTACAAAAAAACTCCACATTTTCCACCCAAAGCATATGGTGCTATATATGACAAGGACTAGAACTCAGGAAACCTAGGTCTGGGAAATGCCATTCTAAAAAACTTTATTAAAAAGTCCAATTATCTATGTAGACTTAGTTCCTCATTTATAAAATAAGACAGCTAAATTAAATGATTCTATCAATATCTCATGAAACACTTACTGCACCATTAATTATTTGAGGCCCCAGGGGCAGAGCGAAAGACAGAAGCCTCTGCTGACACGGGGATTACATTCTTAGTGGCGGAGACAAACCATGAAGAAAAGAAGTAAACAGAGTACACACCGGGTGGTAGTTACTACAGGCGGTGCGGCCAGGCTAGGGGGTCAGAGGGGCACAGAGTGAGGAGACTCAGGACACAGATCTGGAGGCCACTGGGCTTTATTCTGAAGGAGATGGGGAGACACAGTGGGATCTTGAGTGAAGTGACAAGATCTCACTGAGAAGGCCATGGCAGCCACTGAAGCGGGTGAGAAGAGGCAGGCTCCTGGCCCTGCAGCTCCACCAGGTGGCTAGGGTGGCCAAGCGCTGGGGGGAGGGGGGAGGGAGGGAGTAAGGGACAGGGGAGTGGGGGGAAGGGAGGGGGTGGAATAGGAGTCAGGAAAGTGCAGGAGGAAACTGCGGAGTCTGACCACATCCTAACTGGAGAGGCTCAAGTCCCTAGATCGGCTAGGGAAAACTGGAAGTGGCTCTCCATAGGCTCCTGACTTAAAACGCAGGAGCAATTAATGAGAAGACCGTGTCTTAAAAGAGAGTGAATCAAGAAATGACGCTGTCAGGAAGGAGACAGTAAATATTCCTATGCCAGATGGATGTGCTAAGAAGAGTTGTGAGTCTGTTTTTTGCCAGAGGAAGCATATTTATGATACAGCTGAGCTATAGTATAGAAAAAACTTCTAGTATTCAAGAACTTAACTAAGTCCATAAAATGCAATAAGGCTTTGAAAACTCTCAGGGAAAAGAGAATACTGCTTGACAAATGAAGCCAAGGTTAAAGTTTGTATTTCCAAACTAAAGTAACAAAAATAAAACCTAGGTTAATAGGTGAAACATTGTTTTTAGAAGACAGAATCTCTTTGGTGTTTATTTCTTTGTGTCCTAAACAAAGAAAAATCAATCTGCCTTAAAATATCTAGTTTAAGGGCGCCTGGGTGGCTCAGTTGGTTAAGCGACTGCCTTCGGCTCAGGTCATGATCTCAGAGACCGGAGATCGAGCCCCACATGGGGCTGCCTGCTCGGCGGGAAGCCTGCTTCTCCCTCTCTCACTCCCCATGCTTGGGTCCCCTCTCTGGCTGTGATTCTGTCAAATAAATAAAATCTTAAAAAAAAAAAAATCTAGTTTACTCATTCCTTACATTACCAGACGGCTGTATCGTTCAGTGTCCAGCATGCGGCCCCCACAGGCAGCCCTCATTAGGCAATTTCCAGTGTTCAGAGAGCCACGAGTCAGTGAAGCTGCCTATAGTTAACATACTGAGGTCAGCAGTTCTCAAACATTCCATCATCAGCCTTCCTTTACCCTCTGCAAAATGACTGACAAGCCCCAAAGGGCTGCTGACATGGGCTGTATTTATCAATATTTAAAATGTATTAGAAATTCAAACTCAAGAGATTCTTAGGTGTCTACTTATTAATTCATTTAAAAAAATAAGCAATAATAAGTCTGTGACGTTAATGTAAGCATGACATTATTTTACACTTTGTTAAGTTCCTCGTGTCCGTTCTGACAGAAGACCTCTCTCTTCTCACATCTGCTCTGCATTCAGTCTGTTGCATTATGTTGTTTTATATGAAGAAAAGGGAAAAAGTACACGGAAAAGGGAGAGGTACATTAATAGCCTTTTCAGACCAGTGCGGATATTCTTCTATTTCTGCCCCCAAACTCGACAAGTTGGACTTTATAAAAGTCCTATAAAGATTAGCTGCAATGGGGGACCCGTACCCTCTCCCAGGGAACTGTCTGCACTTAGTTATTACACCGAAAGCCGCAGGCCTATCCTAATACATTCTGAATGGATCTCTAAGTACCAGTTCACTGAATTATACAGCTCTTCCAAATAGTGACACATTCCATGATATTCTATCAGAAAATCACACTTGTTAATATCACTACAGATTTGATCAGAATGACATCACAGAGGCAGACACAAGTTTTTCCAAATTCAAATTTTCATTTGCAAGCTCTAACTTTGCCAGTGGAAACAAAAATGAGGTATCTTCCTTGAAGTGACAGGCTAACTTAGTTATTTCAAAAAAAATGTCAGTAAGATACCTGAGTCTGAGAACCATAGCTCATCTGCCAGTTATTCATTCATGTGAAAACAGTGTTGGTGAGTCCGTGCCCGACTCAGCATGGTGAGCGGGGATCCTCGAGAAAACCGTCACCGCCCCGTATGCAGCAAACGCCTTTATTCGGACTTCCCCCTCTGCCACACAAAGTGGTAAAAGAAACGCACCTAAGGATCAGATCTACTGTAATTAATAATCTGTACTGAGTCGAGGATATTTGCTACGAACAACAGGGTGACGAGGAGTAACAGTAACCCGCTGGACAGTTCACCACCACTGCTCTGATTCGGGCCACGCATCGAAAGACACACGCCCCACTGCTTCTGTACTATCAGTAGAAATAATGGCAAATAAACAGACTCTCATGAGAACAGTGTTCCCCTCCTGCTCCAGCTGTAAGGCATTCCTGTGGGTCCTCGGACCACACCTGAAGTCGGCTGACTGAGATAACCGCAAAATGAAAAACAAAAACAACCCATTTTCCCTATCACTTGATTGCTTAATGGTTATTTCTACTCCCTAATGAGACTGACCAGTTCAGAGCTTTAGCAGTTACATATGCAACTTGTGAATTATTTCTTAGAATATACATTTGAATCTATGATCCAGCAACAGCCAAGATCCAAGAGTTAAACAAAAAACACACTTTTTAATATAAGAAACAAAGGTCACAAAACCCAAATATTACAGCATTTGGAATCCCTTCATCTTTACTGCAGGCCTACTTCTAGACAGACTGATGAGTGTGTTTATTGGGAAATAAACTAAAAACAGAAAGAAGACGACAGTTGTGTGGCTCTGTCAGTAGGGCTGGTGAGACAGGCATAAATGTAGGAGACACAGACGGCGGCGACAAGTAACACCGGAGTCCAAATAAAAGAGAAAAAGGGAAAAAAAATTCTTTTAAATCCATACAAAGCCAGGAGCAGAGGATTCTGTGGCCATGGCACAGTGTGGGGGCAAAGAAGGTTACGTATTTCATTCACCTCTGTTATTCTTAAGAATAAATTTATCTTGGTAAATTTATTTTCTAACATGTAATAAAGTTTAGATCATCAGAGGATTACATTCCATTATATGAAAATTTCAAAACGCTGAATGTGCTAGTTGCACATGGTCTTCCTTCTGCTACATAAATTGATTCTTCCGTGCAAAGTCCATGGATCCTATAAAAGGTTGTGCCTGAGAGACATTTCTACAACGATGGCACTGTTCCACAAATGGCACCGTGTGATACAGGCGTGACCACACTCGCGCGGCTATCGAGAGCCTGCGATACGGTCAATGCCACTGAGAAGCTTCACCTTTCATTTCATTTAATCTGAATTTAAATTAGCCACATGTGGGACAACCACATGGGGCTGCACTGCTTAGAATCCTTCATAAAACTGGTCCACAATCTGCCAAAAAAAAAAAAACCCAAAACAAAAAAAACCCTTAACTTTCATGATTCCAAAAGTTATATAGGAACATATTTATAAAAATTTGTTAAATTTCTTATGTACAAGAGAATTGTAGGGTTAAGCCACGGCTTAACTTAGTTTAAAAGAGCAATAACAACATGTGGACTGAATCCATGTTCATGAGAAATACCTTCCAGGTCACTGTGGCTTAAAAATCTTAACTCCCCTTATTCCCCTTATCCTATAACACCACAGTGCAGCATACACAGGGCCCCACTTGTAGAAACTCCAATTTGCATGAAATGATTGGTTTCACCTCTAGACCATTAATCGGCTGATTTATAAATTCATTTAACAATTACACTAAGCTCCAGTGCTGTGTCTGTGATTACCTTCAGGAAAACCACCGTAAACACAGTGGATTAAATTCCCTAAACAAAGTGGATTAAATTCCCGCTCTAAAGGAGTTCAGAGTTAGATAAAAGTAATCGGATGGAAGGAAGTTCTAGAACGAAAATTCAGAAGGTGATAGATAGGATAACTGGACAAAGGTTAATTTACAATGGGGTGCTTAGAAAGGCCTCTCTGAGGAAATGCCAATAATTCAGGGCCAAAAGATAAGGCAGAGCTGGCCAAGTGAACTGTGCTCCAGGGAAAGAGATCAGCGAACGTGCCAAGGCCCCGAAGCAAGAAAGAGTCTGACTTACTACAAGCAGCCAATGAAGCCTTGGCACAGAGAGCAGGGGAAAGGGTTCAAGATGAGACTGGAAGCTAAGAAATCAACCATTGCCTTTGCCTTTACTTGAGCAACACATCCAGCTTCGGAGAGCACAACACCCACTTACCAAAGAAAGGATCCTGGCCTAGCTGCTTTCGGAGGCTTTCTACCACAGGGTGCCCAAAGGTGATGTTGGGAACAAAATGCCTATAAGACAAACAAAATCTTACTCTGAAAATGTTTTTAATTCAGTTTCTCTATTTTTCTCAAATGCGTTCTCATGGGGGTAAAGGGGATCGTCTGTGATTGCAGTATTTTTCAATGCATTATTTAACATCAACAGTATTAAACAGTACCAAAAATACCTCGATAATTTCAGTTCTACAAAGGAGTACTTCCTTGATATTTCAACAAATCATAACGTCACAAGAATTAACTCTGTAATTCATCATCCAACAGGTAAAAATGGAAGGAAGAAAAAAATCAAAACCCAAAAGTTATGACTTGCCCAAGTCACACACTAGTTAGGAAGTTCTGAACTCTGACATGGGTCTCAACCCTCATCTGTCACAGGATGCCTGTGGCTACTTCTAACCCACTCTATCACAGGGCACTAAATGACAATTTATTTAACATTTCTTAAAGATTATCACCGAAGAAGCTTGATGTGTCTATTAATAACCGCCATTTCTGGAGAGTTAACAGCATGCCAAGTGTTGTACCTTCTTTCATTACATCCTCACAACAGCCTCATGAGCGAGATGCTGTTCTATCCCCACCTGAAGAGCACAGGCCAAATAACGCCCTTAAGTCACCCAGTTCATAATCTGTGCGGGCAGCATTCAAATGAGGTCTTCCTGACATCAGACCCAAACCGACTTCAGGTAATCCTTCCATCACTAGCTCACTTCAGCAGTTAACAAAACCCTCTCTATAAATGACCAGCCTGGGTTTTATACAGAACTACGGGAGTTCCTGCTTACCCAGGAAAGTTACCGTCTCACTGGCAAGAGACGGCTAATGCCTCAAGAATCCATGACCTCACTGTTGTAGCTGTTGGTGAGAGCCAAGTCCCTTCACAGCAACGGGGCCTGGGCAACTAGATCTCACCAAAGGACTGTGAATTTAAGTGATGGGTGGCACTGCAGAACCCAGGACGTTAAGAAGTATTTTTTTTTTTTTTGCTCTCACTTTACCTTCCTTTCAGTAAAGAAACCCTTAAGGAATGGCAGAGTCAAAGGATGGAAGGAGGTGGATGCCCCTGAATTTCTTCATGGAAGGACAGTCACCCTGAACTGTGACAGGACGGAGAACAAACTTTATAGTATTAATCCACTGAACTCTGGGCTTCACTGGTTAGAAGTACTAGATATTACCTCTATGAGGATTGCAAGAAAAGCTAAACAATAACAAGTGGGCAATATGAGATAAGTAATATGACACTTTAAAAGAGGGGAACATCACAAGATTTACAGAACAAACAGAATTTGTAAAGACGGGAAAAGAAATGAAGCAAAGGCAGAAATAAGCAAAGTTATATTCAAAGAAGGGGAGAGGTGGTGACGTTCAGCTTGGCGAGGATGAAAAGAACAGGAGGCAGACTGTGTCACATTAAGGGGATCGAATGCCAGGCTCGGTGGCTGGACTCTGTCCTGTGGTAAATGTGAAGTGAGGTTTTAAAGCCAGAAGCAGGCTGGCTCAGTCCATGGAGCACCGGACTCTTGCCCTTCTCGCAGCTGCAAGCTTGAGCGCCATAGCGGGTGTAGAGATGACTTAAAATAATAATAATAATAATATTAAAGCAAGAAGCAAATAAAAATAAAGCACAGATAATAAAACAGGAAGATGGGCTGGGCAGTTGGAAGAAAGGAGGTAGGTGTTGGCAAATGGCAAGGAACAGTAAGAATGGAAATGAAGACGGTTACAGGTAACAGGATTGCTAACTGATTAGAATGCAGAGCTGAAAAGAGAATAAACCATGATTAAGACCTTAAGCTTAGAGGGCAGAAACAAGGAGTGCTAACAAAAAAATTAAAATTTGCATGGGCCAGCCACCATTCTACACAGGCTCTGTATGTTAACTCGTTAGCGCTCACAACTCTCTATGGGGAAGTGATCCCTATTTTACAGACATGGAAAAGAGGCTCAAGGTCACACAGCCACTAAGTGCCACAGGCAAGCACTAAATACAGACCATGGGGCTCCGAAGTCTGGGCTCTTAACTATTATGCTCACCTGCCCATCTACTGATGACTAACACAAAAAAGAAAGCTCAGGGGCGGAGGAGAGGTCAGGCTTCAGGACACCCCTGAGAGGGACAGGACCAGGTTCGGTGGATGAATGGGTATGGACCTTGCACTTGCAAATACTGTGGTCCTTGGAGGCTGGGTTTCCCGTATTTAGGAAATCATTCCAGCAGTACACCTAAGAGCAGTGACTGCCTGTGCCACAGATAAGATGCTGATTGTGTTTACTTAGGACTTGGAGGTGAGGACCGGAGAAGCAGATAATGAGGCTTACTGGATATTATACGACCCTGGAACGAAAGATATGGATTTTATTCATTGTTCTTTTAATTTGCTGCATGGCCTTGGCAGGGCTTTTGTTGCCTCAACCTTCGGTTGCCTTTCTAATGAAGAGACTGTGTCTATTTTCACATACATCTAAATACACACATCTTGACAAAACCGAATATACCTTTACTTTATTGGGAAACAAGAATAAAGTATCACGTAAAATTACTGATTCCCAAACTGCAGGACTAACTGCACTGATGATCACTGCAGTGGACTGGGTTCACCACGGCCACTGGAAAAAAACAGAAACCTACTGAAGCCCTCAGAAGAAACAAAAGGCTTATGATTAAGCCGAAACAAGAAAGGGCAACAAATCCAAGCATGGAAGTCCTAATCCGCCTGAAAACAGTAACCCTGTACTTACCATGAAAGGATTTACCAGCCCTATTCCAACCCTAAGACACCAGAGACGACCTGAGACTCTGAAGTCTTGACAGATTCTCCTGGGAGTTCTTATCAGACCAGCCTGGAAAATACCAAATGACTTCACTCTAATCAAGAGAAATCTCAAGGAAGTCTGCTTCACCATTATATTATTGTGTCTTTCTTTCCCCTTAAAGGTACATTCTGAGGTTTGCAAAAAAAAAGAAAACACAATAAAAAAATATCTCTTCCCCTAGAGAGTTACTGAGATTAAGCTATAATTGTTTCCAACACAGGTATACAATTTTCTCTCATGTATCATCATCAACCTTAAATTTTGTTTATAACTGTTATACAACTGATTTCACACAGATAAGACCTTCTACCAGATCTCCCAACAAGGCTAAGATGATAAGAGGACAATTAAAGCTGAACTAAAATGTATTAAGACTGTAACTAGAAAACATCTCCTGAGAATCAGGAGACACAATTTCATATGCCTATAGGGGCTGGCAGAAAGAATGGAGAAGCACAACAGGGCAGATGGAGAGAAGAGACAAATGAAGAACACCCACTAGCCTAGCTAACAGTGTCTGCCATTCAGCTCCAGCCCACTGTGGCCTCATGAGGCCATGGACCTAATACAGGCAAATCGCTGGATATTGGTCAAAGGTCAGCAATTTAGTACTAATGTGAAATCTTCCCTATTTTAAATCCCAGTAACCAATTTAGAAATTGAGTATTTCCTCTGTTCCTACACTTAGGACCAACACATTTCTGGTCACCGTCCTGCCATAACAGGTGTATATGCTTTCTAATTTGCTTTTCTAGAGAACTGACTGGTCCTTTTTTTCAAGTAGCCAACCATATTACTGCATCCCCCCACCCCCCACCCCCAGTATTCCCAAAACTCATTCCTGACTTTCAAGATGAAGACACTCAGTTTCAATCAATCAGGAGAGAAATTGGAGGCTTCAGACAGAAAGAGGCGCATCCAAATTGTAATACTGGATTTTCTTTTTTTTTAAGATTTTATCTATTTCATTGGCAGAGAGAAACACAGCAAGAGAGGGAACAGAAGCAGGAGAGGTGAGAGAGGGAGAAGCAGGCTTTCCACGGAGCAGGGAGCCTGATGCAGGGCTGGTTCCTGGGACTCCAGGATCATGACCTGAGCCAAAGACAGACGCTTAACAACTGAGCCACCCACGCGCTCCTGGAGATTTTTTTTAAAGGGACGAGCATGAAGGCAGTAGCTGGAGGGAAGATAAGTTGTGGCTGACCACTCTGGATAAGGGAGTCCATTTCATGAACCTGGCCTCGGAAACAAGGCAACTCAGCCAGCTCTGCCTCTTCTGGTGGGACGTCAGGGAGAGGATGAACATCCCTAAGCTAGTTTCCTCGTTTTGCAAAGGATATAAAAGTACCTCTTAGCTCAAAAAGTTGTGAAGGTTAAAAGGGAAAGGTTTTAAATGGTGTTTGGAGAATTTAATTTTGTCAAACCAAGAGGTTACTTGGCAAAGGGTGAAAGGGCATCAATAAAAAACAAATACTTTTATCTTAATAAGCTCCAAGTTTGCCTGAGGGCTGGGAGGGGACAAAAGTGATTCATTAGAAATCTTTCTATTACGATAGAACCAATCACTCACTCAACCAATTATAACTGAGCCCGTCATGGTACTTTACCTGAGGAGAACTGATGGGAGCCAAAGAGACCCTGCTTTCAGGCAGTTTATAGTGCAGCAGGACAGACATAAAATAAACAACAAAAATAAGTGTATAGTTACTCTTTGAGGAAAAAGAATGTGTTACTCGTCCTCTATAAGCCCAGTTCCCACTGAAGACATTAGTTTCTGAGACAACACAAGCTGCTGCGTGTTCTTATCCTGGCTCCTCCACCCGCGAACTAGGAGACCTCAGACGGGTGACTTTACCTCCTTCCGTCCAATTCTCCACTGTCAAATGCTGATGCCAATAACAGCACTACCTCCTAAGGTTTTGAGTTAAACCACAAAGAACATCAGAACAGAAACAATTACGTGTTCGAAAATATTAGCTACTACTGTTACCATTAGTATTCCTGACCTGTGAATAGAAATAATATTTTTTCCAGTTACTCAAACACGGTACAAGACTTATTTTAAAAAACCAAACTGCTTTCCCTATCAAAAAAACTACACACATACACATGTAGCCTGCTCTATTCCAAGGTAGGTGTCTCAGACACAAAATCGTGCCCCAGATATGAAAACGTACCCATTTCTTAAGTGCACACTCCATTCAGTTACGTGGAAAAGTTCAGAACTTTCCAGAAAAGCAGAATTATGTCTATGACAGCACAACAAAATCATATTTTTGTGAAAGATAATATTCACTAATCTCACACACTTAGCCTAGAATTCTTGGTATTCTAAGATCAAGATTTTGCCATTATCAGCTGGGATACTGGTAACTGAATGAGATGCAAAAGGGAAACCACAGATTCAACCAGAGAGAACAAAGGAAGACAAAACTTTTATAACAGAAGTGACATTTAAAAGAAAAGGAAGTAACTGATCATCTCTTGTAAATAACACAAATTTGCATGAGGTCACACAGGAATTTCACCTATTTAAAATAAATTTATTTTTCTACCCCGACCCCTGGTAATGGCTGTTATTACTTTAAGGCCAGTTATCAGCGGGCTCAAAAAACTACTTGGAAACCCAAGAAAACACAATTTGCAACTCTATGTCACAATGTTGTGTAATCCTGAGAGAGTCCTACTGTCCTCTCTAGGTTCGTTTCCACATTTCACAGCCAACTTCAAGAAACTACGCATCATCCTGATTCTGAACAATACTGATTATGTGCTATAACTACAGTGCTTAAAAATTACTTACAAAAAACTGACCTCCCTGAAGAGCAGGGTGCCTGAAGAGAAAATAAACAGGAAAATCAAAATTCGAACAATCATACAACTAATAATTATACAGAATTTACTGTATGCCAGGCACTGTATACTTTCCGTGTTAGCTCATCTCATCTTCCAAAGTTGCCTAAGCGGTACGTTCTATTATTACTCCCATTTTTCACATAATGAAACTGAAGCTCAATGAGATGAAGTGGCTTGTCCCAGGTGATCCATCAAATGGCAGAACTCGGGCAATCGGACAATCTCACTACAGGCGCCAAGCTCTCCGTCGTTACACAAATTTGTCTCCCCAGCTTTGCCACTAACTAGCTGTATGAACTTGGGCAAGTCATGCCTATCCCCTTGGGCCTCAGTTTCTCTAACTGAAAATGAGAGACGTGTCCTAGATGTTTACGACTGCTACCGGGTCTCAAGTGCTAGGAGACCACACGTTACGTGGGGGGAGGGGAAAAGGTGGAGGTTTGGGACGCGGTCGCAGCCCAGGATTCCGCCTCGGGTTCGCTCTAGGAAGGGCCTTCAGGGCTCTCAACCCAGTCCCTTTTTCTGTACCGCGTTTAGACTGAGGCGCTCCGCGGTAGAGGGACGCCGTGCACCCAACAGGCACTCAATAAAGGTGCGCCGAGCTCGCCCCGCGCGGCAACCCTGACCCGAGCCCCGCGGAGTTACCCGTCCATTACATCCAGGTGCAAATAATCGGCCCCAGAATCCAGCATCCGGAGACACTCAGCCCCTAAATTGGCCAAATCGCTGTTAAGGATGGACGGGCCAATCTTGCAGCCAGACGCCATGGTGCTGGTTCCCGAGAGCAAGTTACCCACGAGTCCCCCGGTAAGGCGAAGTGTTGCCCGGATTGGCTGCGCAGTTTTAGCCCCTTCCCGGTACAGTCTTCCGGACTCTACCGGAAGCAGCTGCCCCCGGGCAGGAAGTCCCGCCTCTCCGAGCGCGGGGATGTCCGCCCAGGGGCTTTGGGGCGGGGCCTCGCCCTGCAGGCCCGGTGTTTTCTTTGACCTTCCTTTTGACCACGAGCGTTTTAGGTTTCCCAGTCCTCCCAGAATTCCAGGAGTTTGTTAATTTTTTGCTTTGCATCCCCAGCAGTTCCTTTCCTCGGCTCTTGTTCTCACTTCAGATTTTGCTTCCCTATTGTTTGCATCTGCGCTGCTTTCCTCTCCTCTCCAGCTCTTGTGCTTGCCTTTAAAAAACACAACAAAGGGGCACCTGGTTGGCCCAGTAGGTTAAGGGTCGGCCTCCAGAGTTGGGCTCCCTCCTCCTGGAGGAGTCTGCTTCTCCCTCTGCCTCCCCACCCCCCACGGGCTGTGCTCATGATCTCTAATAAATTAAATCCTTTCTATTCATCTCTGTCTCCTTGAACTCCTCTGAAGAAGCAAAGGAGTCAGATTTAGGGCAGAGTCCTCTCTCTTCCAAGTACTAACTGGGTAAACTGTCAGTCAATTATGCTAAATAAAGCCTCCTCATTCTCAGCTCTTAGGATCCTCCCAGTCCTTAGGGTTGTTTTCTGGTGAGTAAGTGAATCCAGGTAAGGTGGCCAGCACATGACGTCGTCGTCGTCGTCGTCGTGCTCGGTACGAAATGTGGTTATTATTGTTATTGTTCTTCTGGGCTTCCGGCCCTCATCCTTACCTTCCGTTTTTCTCGCTCAGTAATTAGGTGACAAATCATAATACATTTATTTATTATTCAGACACAAATCTGGAAGGGGTAAGAACGTCTGTTCCTCTGCTAAATGTGTCTAGGGTGGTTCAGTCAGGACCAGATGAAATAAAACCGCATGAGGGGAAAGAAAAAAAAATAAAAGCATTTTGCAAGAGCATAGTTTAGATGGTAGTGAGTGGGCACTTCATACCCTATAAGAAAGACAGGTGGTAGTAACTTGGACTCCATTGTGGTTCTGGCCACATTCAGAGGGTAACCAGATCCTTTACGTTCCTCCTGGGAAATCTACCAGTTATTCTAGCGAGTCACAATCCGAGCACAGAAATCAAGGTGGGGTACCCAATTTCCGAAATTGCCCGTCCTGCTTTATTTTGAAGGCTATTGGTGGAAAGCTTGAGTAAAATGGAGCTCCTCTGGAGTTGGAGGGAAGAATTGGAAGTGTCTAACTGAAAGGAGACTTCAAGCCAGACTGTGGGGGTTGAGAAGAGACATCAAGGCACATCCATGCAAAATGAACACTTTTCTGAATGAGTTAACCTATTCCCTATGTTGAGAAATGAGGAAACGTAATCGGGCATCTTGAATGTTTTTAGCTTTATTTTATTATATGTGCATATTCAAACACAGAGGTCTTAATATCTTTCATAAATATCTTTCATAAACGTTTCGGTATTTATTCATATGCATTTTTTTCCATGCTCTTTGGTCATTCAGTATTCATAACAGACTTCAAAGTCATCTGAGGGAAGTTGGCTGTGTATTCAATCTTTTGTTTTTACCTATAAAATGGCTAATAAAGGATTTTCATCCTGCAGTCACAGTGACTATTGAAAAATATGGAGGTACATTGATCTGTAATGCTAAATGATCCTGAAATAATATAAGTAAATTTGTCTTAAGCTTTTCCAAATACATTCTGCCCTTGTTTTTATTGTCCTGAGTGTCAAACCAAACTTTGTTTCTGAAATGCTGCAGTTGAGACCCACTAAAATAATGAGGAAGTGAGGCTTTCTGCTCATTGCCACGACAAGGCCATGGAATTGGAAGTGTGAGGTCATAGGGCAACAGCATAACTCGGTGTGATAGCAGCAATTTCCAGAGACTTCATAAAGTATTCTGTATAACTTGAGGAAGGGTATTCAGTTTGCATTTGGACTATAATTCCATTTATCACCCTTTTTTCCCTGTTGGGCCCTATTAAACACCTTAGTCTCATCTTAGATGGTCCTAGAGCTAGGCAGTAGAGTGAAGAATGTTCTTCACTGACTAAAGGGTCAGATACTAAAGAAGGGAGGAGATGTCACCCTGACTAAGGTTCTCTTGCAGGCTTGAAAAAGCAAGCCAGTTATTCCCAGCCTGTGCAATGGGCCCTAACCAGACAGCCAAACACCACATGGGTTTTTTTTTTTTCCTTCACCGTTGTCATGTCCAGTTATGCTTTTTGATACTGTGGTTCTCAGTGACTTGTCCCAATGCACTCAATAACTCAGTTTCCTTTTTGGAAAAATCAAAGAAATTATCTAATAGAATCTAATAGAATTATAAAAAGCAGCAAATATTGAAAAATGAAAGTAAAATGTTTGCTATAGAAAATGCTGTATCCAGGATTTGAACTGCTTTACTTAAATCTAAGTGGTATAAATCTACACCCAGTATAATGGATGATACATGTTTATTCCGAGGTCTCTCAAAAGATAATTTCAGAAGAAGCAACCTTTTGGTTGAGTCCAAGTTTTTGTACATGGGAAGTACAGGTACGTGTTTTGTACAGGTACCTGTTTTGATATTCCTTTAAACAAGATAAATATCATTAAGCATCATAACTTAAGAAGCAGTCTAGTATGACCAAACTGTTTTTATCCTATATAAAAATTTTTAGTCATATACTCAATAATATTTTGATTATGAAAAATTATTAATTATCTTGAACTTTTTTCTGATCTTCCCCAACTGTTTTTTTAAATAGTTATTCTTTCAAACTCCAGGTAACAGAACTCCTGAGAATACATCTTGAGACAGTCTTATGCACATACATATAAATACTTTATCAATTATACATAAACATTCAACACATTACATTCAACACATTTAAGGGCACCTTAAATGGAACAGATGCACACATCTGCAAAACCTCAGAAGTCTCAGTATGAAAACATTCCCACTCTATAAGGCCCTGTTTCTCAGAGTGGTGGCTTTTTTGCAAGGTACAATACTTAGCTTATTAAAAAAAAGTATCCAGTGGACTTCCATAACACTCGAGTGAAGGAGTCAGGCTGAAAGGCAGACAAGCCAGTATCATCATCTTCAAAACAGCCCAGTACTTTTTAAGTACATATACAGTTATTTCGAATTCTCAGATATTCAACAATCTTCTTTGACCCCTTTACTTTTTAAATATTTGATACAATTATACATGGAGAATTTGGATCAAGAATCAAAAAACTGGAACAAAGTGCACACATATATAGAGACTTATATAGCCCAGACACTTGTAATTACCAAACATAAGGCCTCTAACACTAATTGAGCAGCATAATTTTTAACAGGCAAAATACATCAGCTTAGAAAGAATCATAATAAAACCACTTTATATGTATATATATTTCTTTACTTGAAAATTAATTCAGCATTGAGTAAATATTCTGAAAATTTTTAAAACATTAAAGGAGGCCATCTACCACCTCTTTTCTCAAGTTTTAGGTTTGAAAGTTTTTATTTTGTCCATTATCTTTGACTCACAGATATCTTTCATTCTCTTAAGAAATGGGACCAAAACCCCAAATTCTATTTGAAAGTATAAATCACAACCTAAGCGATGCCTATGTAATAAGCAATTCTAACAGAAAAAATAATTGTCCTTTGTGATTTGGGTGACTTCAGCAGGTCTTCTCTGTACATAAACGTACTTGTCATCACCAGCGTAGCTGAAGCATACAGAATGTTCTCAATTCATTGCAATATAATCAAAATCTGCAGTTTTAATTGGAGGACTAGAAAATGCACACGCACACACACACACACACGGACATACACACCCCACACCAATTTAGGTACATATATGAGTTTTTATATGTTTAGTAGTTCTCTAACAGTTTTCTAATGTAAACTGTTAAAATTTTGAAATTCAGCTTTGAACTATATGATGCCAAGCCCTATTACAGGATCAGTAACACTCTAGATAGGGCCTCATGAGCCTTCTAAGTTTTATGCTTTTCTTGAAGTAAGTGAGCTTCAAGTTAAAGTAAAATACACAAACTGATTGTGTCTATGAAGAGATTGCTTACTTTATAATTTTTCCTCATAAACGTCAATGTCTAAAGATCATAGGAAAATTGTTAACATTGAGAATAAGTTATTTTATTGACCCAATTCTAACAATAACCTTAATATCTGAAAATAGGCCCTCAAGGGCAGGCACAGGATGCTGTAATCACATCTTCCAATATCTCCTAATCTTGGCATTGATGTGGTCGTGGCGAGAAGTAGGAATATCATCTCTTTCTAGCTATTATATTTACATTTAATTTTTATCATAGTATAGGCTGTTTAAGTTCTTAATTCAAAATTATGTCTGTTTTTTTTAGAATATTTTCTCTCTAATGTGGTTAAGAAATAGAATGATCTTAGGGTATTAGCATTTTGATTTACAACATGCAAGGTAAATGACGGTTGAAAAATAAATATTGAAAATCCACAGATTTAAAAATAGTATTTTTTTCTTCTTGTAAATGGCTGTATTTTTGATCAAAGCAAAAATGGCTACAGGCTTACTTATTAGTCTTCTCAAACTAATATTTTCCTTATTGATTATTTTTATGTAAATTGTTACTCATAAGCCATCTGATTTAATACTTTTGAAACTACAAAAATAAACATTTGCATGAGATGTATAACATGAGTAATCTCAAACATTGCATTCTCTTTTTAGAACATATTATTTGTTAATATTCCTAAGTAAGCAGCTCCCTAATAGTATATATTTTTAACTGCTCAATGCTTCTTGAATCATAAACAATGTGCAGTTAAATGGCTCTTTCCTCTTTGTCTCCCCTGGTTTTTATGGTCTTCACACAAATTATTTTAGCCATTGATTTTTTTTAAAGATGTTTATGAAACAAGGTGCACATTAGCAGCAAATTCTACTGAGATTTGTGTCACCTGTTGGATGTAAAGTGCTGTGTTTTTGTCTTCTCCAAGCAAAAGTATTTACCTTTTAGCAGAGCGATCCTTCCCACCACTTGTCTACACCTGCCACTCTTAACAAGATACAGAATTAAACATGAGACTCATCTAGGTCTCCCTCAGTCTCCCCCAGCTCGGCAGGTACAAGAGTGAACTGGGGGTTCTCCATGCCGTGTTCCTCACTGATGTGAAGGACGGTGTCTCCGTGCTGTAGGAGGATGGATGTCTCAAGGCCGGTGAACTCCTCAGGGTCTGAGAGTTGCGTAGAGAGGGGTCCATGGACCGGAGCACCTTGCACTTCTGTGTCCTTCTTTTCTCCTTCTTCAGTGGGGAAGGGCTCACTCTGCATCGAAAGGACCATACCATTATGGAAAGGCAGGATACGTGGGAGGAAAGAGGATCAAAAATGTCATTGTCTACCTGAAGCTGGACAAGGATGCACATGGCCAGTCCCAGCTCTAGCTCTGGCATATGTGAGCTTATATGGATCCTTTTGCCATATGTGAGCTCTTATATGGACCCTTTCTTTTTTTTTTTTTTTTCAAAGATTTTATTTATTTATTTGACAGAGATATCACAAGTAGGCAGAGAGGCAGGCAGAGAGAGAGAGAGGAGGAAGCAGGCTCCCTGCTGAGCAGAGAGCCCTATATGGACCTCGATCCCAGGACCCTGAGATCATGACCTGAGCCGAAGGCAGAGGCTTTAACCCACTGAGCCACCCAGGCACCCTTATATGGACCCTTTCAACCTTGCAAGCCTGCTTCCTAAGCTGCAGCATGACTGTATTTTTTTTGCCCTGCTCACCTTGTAGATTGTAAATGATGGCGTCACAGGGCTTGTTAACCATTAAACACTCTAAAACATATGCAGTAATATTGCCCCTTAGCTTTCTTTAACTGCCACTGGGAAGAACATGGGGCTTGTGGGAATTCATTTATAAAAATTTAAGGAAGAAAAAAAAAATCAAAACAACAAGAAAAAATATCAAAATGATGAGGAGAAAGATTGGAACAGAGAGTTCTTCTCATCTCATCCAATACAGACAGCTCTCTATTTACAGGGTTACGAACCAGGAACGTTTCATAACAAAGAATCCCAAGATTTCTCTTATTCCTTCTTAAGTAGATATGTTCCTGCCCACATACTTTATATGGATGTTCATAACGACAGGACCGTTGTCTGAGTAACATAATGTTACAGAATCAGACTTGCATTATATGGAATAAATTTGCATATCCAGGTTGTTCCTTGACACAAGTGTGCAGGGGGCAAGCTTTGCCTGTGTCTTTGGAGCCCTCACCTGCCTGGGAGACAGGCTGTGAAGATCAGCAACTACAATGGCAGGGGAAGACGTGAGGACTGGTTTGCCCATTCCTTCTGGCTTCTTCGATGGGACTGGACTGCAGCCTTGTGGCTGGCCTGTGGCAGGAAGTGTTTCTGGCGGGGCGGCGGCTGGCTCGGGCTGAGCCTCAATGAATGTCACAGAACGTTTCTGATCTGCTGTAGGTCAGAAGTAAAACAGTAAATAGGGAAAAATATATTGTCAAGTGCTTAATGGTTAGCTTTAACCAGTGTTTCCTGGCTTTTCTTTGTACAGACACTGCTGGCTGATTAATAAATAAGAGCATATTTGTCTATTATGTACATATTTTGATTTTACCTTCTTATATACAGTAGAACTTGGGTAGGAAAAATCATTTTTACATAAATGGCTTAAACAAGATTTCCATAGAGCATTAGGTGAACTTGGTCATCACTCGTAACAGCTACCAATGAGACTTAAAAGTCCTTATCATTCATCACTTCTTGGTCTTCAGTAAGACATATAACAAACTCAATTCCTGGCTTGGGTAAAGAAAACACAACCAACCTTGTAGAATCAAATCTCATAGCACTTGTGATTTACCTTGGACTCTTCCATTTCCCTAGACTTGTGGGGTAGGATAGGGTAGGAAAGGCAAGAAGAAGGAAAGGCACTAAAGTGCTCTGGCAAACTTCTTTCCTAATCCTGAGTGTGAACTCGTGATTGCAGAATTTCCTGACTGAGTTGCACGACATTGAGTCAATGATATAGTCAGAAGGGACACAGAAGGCCTCACCAGATGGCTTCGTTTTAGGTTGAATACTCCTGCGAGTGGTTGATAGCCGAGCCCCGTGGCGGTTTTTGGGTTCAGTCTGTGTCTTCTGACGTGACAGAAGAGGCCGTCTGAGCTAAAGAGAATAGGCAGAATAAAGCTAGCAAGAGGGCTCTAACTGCCTGGGAGGGAACTCTGTGTCCAAAGAATTCTGACTACAGTGTATTCTTTCCTTTAAGGGTTTCTGCAGATACTTGTATTCGTAGCTGATAAACTTCTCTCTGTATATAGAACAACTGAGCATTTGAATCTGACATCCCCTTTAACCAATTCTATCTCCCAATTATTAGTTCTTACGTATCCCAAGGACATTAATTAACATAATTTAAAATAGTCAATGTGACAATTTCAGGATACAAAACTAATAAGTATTTCTTATGGACCAGCATTTGCTCATCTAAAAGTTGTAGTTAAACACATGCTAACTCTCAAGGGGAGGTTGATGAAAAAATTTGAAACGCTGAGAAAGTGTCTGGTATGCAATGTTGGGAAGCTCCAATCAAAGCAACTGTGCAAAAGCTCATTTAAATTTGTATGTTGAGAATAAAGGGACCTCACCTGAGGAGATCTGTAAACAAGATCTTTACTGCGATTTTGATTTTAACCTGAATCATTAATCCTGAAATGAGGAAGAAAGGACAGCTGGGTCTAGGCCTCCATACAGAAACAGACCTCACATCAGCTTTATAACAAATCTTCCTTGCTCAGTAAGTTTGGTTGGGAAAGAAGGTTTCTGGACAGGGGACAAAGAGAATTACAGGCCTGCTTATACGACCAAGGAATCAGCTTTAGCAATAAGAAGAGTCAAAGCTAAAATAGAAGCAAAACCTCTCTTGGTTGCCCAAGTACTTACGTTTTAAAGCTGCTCTGTCCTGCTTATTTCAGGCAGGGAGAAGGCAAACTATGATCTTCATATACGTGGGCATTATAGATTAACTAGCGCTTCCATTTCATGGGATGACTCTCCTGTCCTTTCTGGGTCTGCTTACCTGCCTCAGGCCCCTCTTCCTCCCCAGCGGCTGCTGAACGAGGAGGTTCTGTTGGCCAGGTTCACTCTGGACACTCGCCACCCTGTCAGGCATTAACAGAGTTAGTGGGTCCCGGAGAGAGAGCCGATGACCATCTCCTAGTGGGTGTTAGCCAAAACCACTTCTATGAAATAGTCACTTCAAAGATACCATTATCTTTGAAGGAAGGTTGGGAAAGTATCCCTGGGATGAGAGATTTCAAGGGTTTGGGAGGGAGGACGAGGCCTCATGGCCCCAAGCGGCCAAAATTGAGATTTTTGTTTTCAGTCACTGATGCCACATCTATCACTCAGCAAGACATTGGTTCGATCACACCCCTGGTTTGGAAGCCACCAACAGGTTAAATATGTCACATTCTAATCTCAATTTTTTTTTTTTTTCCAAGGGGAAGGGAAAAGATGGTGACAAACAAACACAAACAACTCTATCACATGGATGGGAACACCTTGGATAAAATTTCAATTTAAATGAAAAAGAAGATGGGACAGATATCAAACACATCAGACACAGAATCCATTTGGGTGAAGGGGCACATTCAACACATGTTTGCAGCCTGAAGTCTCTGTGACTACTGAGTAAATGAATAGTCACACAGGTAGACAATTAAATGTTTTTTAAGAAAAGATTTTGGATTTAAAAGGCCGACAAAATAATCAAGCTATCGGAAGAACTCAGAAACTTAATTAATTGAGTAGCTGCACTCAAACATATTGTGCAATTTATAAAGACAAAAACCTGCTCCCCCCAAATTTACTGTGTATGCGTGTATTTTATATGCAAAAATGACTCTTGACAATGATTGCTACTTCAGTGTTGGATGAGACTGAAAATACTGTCACGGGCCCATGATCCAGTTTCATTCTGCATGCAGGTATAATAGGTATTTGTAATGGGAACGGCGGTGAAAAAAATAAAAGAAATGTTTTGTGCCCCAGAGAACATTGTAACCCTATGGATGACGCCATTGTGCTTATTTGGTTAGTGGGCAATTAATTTCGGCTTTGCCTTTGCAAAAGGAGAGTCATTTACAAATCGTCTTTACAGTAAAATATTTCACAGAGGAATCCAGAGTCAGCAACTGTCCAGGAAAAAGAAAGGCTCTATTCATTCATTTCCATTAAAAAACAAAAAAGAGCTCTCTACAATATCCAGTTGCAGTTGTAGAGAAAGAAATTGGTGGCAAGAGAGACAATCTGATGTTTCCATCACATGGGTGAGAGTCATGGTTGTCATTTTTTAAGTCTTACTCATATTTCCACTAGAAGAAAATCAACGATTCCCAAATGGAGTTTATCAAAGTTTTTATGAAATAAGGATGTCATTGTATCATAATTACACCATTTGGGATACACAGTACAAAATTCCATAAAGAGTCGCTAAAACAGATGCTTTTAAAGTTTTCTTTAAAATGCCTTAACGTCAAGTTCAAAAGATCAATATACATTATTTTTATACATATGTGACCTTTCTATGAAGATGGAAAATTATTCAAAGGAACAATGCAATAAATTATGATAAGCAATCCAGACTATGTTGCTGGCATGTTTGAAGTGACATCTCCTTATTAATTATATATTTTAACATGTGCCTTAAATTCAAAAAGAGTATTCAATCAATATGCACAAAAGTAGAAACAAGTTCTTCCAAACACCAAAGTTTTCTTTGGTATGGTTTCTTCACTGACATCTGAATGTTACCTCAGTTCCCTTGGCCATAAAGGGAGGATAATACTTACCACCTACCTCCCATTAAGGTCGAGAAAAGAAGTTAGTTGATGTAAAATGGTTTTGAACATGAAAAAGGATGTATATAGCATGCTTCTTTGTTTTACGTTTGCTATTTGTAATGAGTTTATTGCTTCTAGAATGCTAAAAGGAAGTGGGTTATAAAATGTTTTGAAAATAATTGGGCAGAGAAAATGAAATTGAGGCAGTCCACTTGTCTCACTCATTTTTATTCTGTAACTGGAGATTGTGAGGAAAAAAAGTGGTGCAAGAAAAGAAAGACATGTTATTCAGGGAGTGTTAAATGTCAAAGCATAATGGTAGTGTTATGATGATTATTCTGAGAGAGGATCATAAGCACCAAAATTTTCTCTATGGATAGAGAGGCATGTATCTAAGAAATGAATCACGTTTACAGCTTCAGTAATTAGCATTCTATATATAGATGATACAACATTTCATCAGTGAAATGCACATAACAAAGATGAAATTATAGAACATGTCCCTGGAAATAGTATATCCGAGCTAATGCATTATATTCTCCCTAAAAGAGATGTACTGGGGACATCAAAGTCTGACTTAACTGTGTGCAATTAGGACACATTAATAAACTGCCAGAAAAGTTAATAATGGAAGTAATTTATACAGAACACATTACTTTCTCTCAGGTCTATATCAAATTACATATGAAAAGTAGTTTCAATTTAGTTTCAAAGTCTCTCCAAGTCATGTACTATTTTAGTCATCTGTAGGATTTATGATTTGTCAGCATAAGAATGTACAGTACTAAAACCAACTGGGACAACACCAGTATTTGCCCTCAGTGCCTCTCTAAAGAAAACTGGTTTCTTGAAAATGTTAATCTTGAGAATGAGAAATGGTCGATTTTCTAGTTTCACAAAATAATAGGTTAAAATAATAAAGATTAAAGGAAATAAAACATTCTCAATCGAAGCTAAAATTATCCTTTGTATTCTGGAGTCACTGAAAAACTCTCTATGGCAAACCGTATGATGATCTAGATTTTAGGAAAGTACATACACTTAGGGCTTGGCAGAATTTTGACTCGACTATCTATAAAAAACAAAAACACCTTACTCAAAATGCAAGGAAGTAATTTATAAACTAGCAAAGATCAGGCAATGTTAAGAGAACAATTTTGATTCAAATTTCCTCTTTTTCCCTGTTTCAGCCTGAGGGTCTAGAGTGTAGTATAAAAATATGTATGCATCTCCTAAATGAGATATATACCTAATGGTACTTCTTAAAATACAGGACAGGTGAATAAGGGGACATTCAGTAATGTAATAAAAATATAATACATAAAAATGTAATAATAATTCATATTATTCATCTAAAATTACAAAAATGTATAGATTGAGACATAGATATATTTCATAAATAAAGACTGAAGTGGGAGCACTAGGTAAGACTAGCACATGGAAAATGAATTTGTATTTTCATTGCCTCTACCTGTGCTTTTAGTTTCAATTTTAATATGATTAGAGAGATCTAGAGGTAGAATACAAGACACAAAGCATAGCCATTTACCCTGCATGATTGTCTTATGATGGGAATGCATAAAGCCAGCACCCAAAGAGCCATAAAGAATTTGTAGAGAACAGGAAAATAGACAGGAGACAAAATTCTACTTTTCCCTTTCCCCATAAAAGATCATTGTTTAAAATTTGCTTAGCCTCCACAATGTCGTGGAGCAGCAATTCCCATCCCTAGAAGGAAGTCCTCCTAGCTGGACTAAGGATCAGATTAACATGAGAAAGATTCATAGGAGAAAATCAAATTTCATAGGTTAAGTATGGAGAATCCACATAGACGTGGACATTCCAAAGAGAGTCAGGCAAAATGATACCTCTATGCCATTCTGAACTAAGGAGAAGGGGTTGGGGGTAGGGATTTCAGAAGAAAGGAATGCACTTTGCAAGATGTCTAGTAATTAGCTGTTTGCCCTACCATACAGTTGATCTCTGTTAATTGCCCTTATTCTGGGAAAGACCCTTAATGTAGAGTCTGCTGTGTGGTTAAGAGAAGGACAAAAGTTTCTTTTGATGCCACAGGGTGTTAAGCGCCTTCAACTCAAAATAATCCTCATGCCAAAATGGCTCATTCTCGGGGAGTCTGACCCCCTTCGACAACATCCAGAAAATGTATTTTAAATGCCACAGAATTTAGAGATTAGTGACTGAAATCAGAGTAAGAAGGGAGGATAATCTGGATCTCAGATAGTCAGTAAAAACTAAGGTAGCAATGGCAAAGGACACATCTATGTATCACAACGCACATCTTCGTAGCCATTCATTTTCAGTTATAGGAGAAAAGTTTAAATATTTTTCTAAGTACTTGGAGAGTACTTGCCAAGTTTTCATACTTTGGAAATGTGGATGATCATGATGTGGGTTCTATTAAATAGGTTATTTTTATTTTGTCTCACCCAGGCTACACAGTCTTGCTCAAACTTGAGCCACATTCTTATTTTTCACTGGGATTAAAATTACCCTTACAGAATCAAATAGCATTAAAATCTTTTTTTAAAAACTTATAATTGATTGTCAGTTCACGCCTTTCAAAGTAATCTAACGTGTCCAAACAAAACCTGATTTTCAAGTATAAACATCGAGGTTAATTGCTTGAATGAGTTCTGTATGTCTAATTCTTCTGGAGAAAACATGATGGACGGTGTGTGTAGTTGGGGCCAGGTACAGGGAGGGAACATCTACAGTGAGCTTCTTTACCACCAACAGAAGAGAATAGGATAGTATTTGAATGTGTTAATTTCCAAAAGAAAGAATCTTTGCTCCATAGGATGGTGCTTCTAACAGGCTGATACCTCTTGTGATGAATATTTAAAAGTAAGCAGATAGCACAGGTTAAAAAAAAAAAATCCTGAAGGAAATTTTCAAAAGGTCTATGTAATTTTTATTGGTTTCTATCTATTCATCAGGTCACCTTACTCTGGTCTCGTCCTCGTTTATCCCTCAGGCCAACTTGTCCCACTGACCTAAAAAAAAAAATGCTCATTCAAAAGCAAATCTCCAGAAAACTTGCCAAAATGTGGGAGTTAGGGGAGAAGCAGGGTGTATTACTTTCCTTTGGGTGTGATTCCTGTTATTTGTTATTTGTGGTTTTTTTTTCCTATAAGTAGACTCCACGCCCAACATGCAGTCCAACACTGGACTTGAACTCACGACCCTGAGAAGAAGACCTGAGCTGAGATCAAGAGTTGAGCACATAACCAACTGAGCCACTCAGGCACCCTGCTTCCTGGTTTTCCTTAAGGTCTGGAGCCAGATTTTCCTTAGGACTACTTTGGGTGTATTTCAGGTTCTGTGCATTTGGGCGTGTGCTAAATATAATTGCCGTGGTTAATCCCTACTGCTTCTTCAGGATCTAAAGAGTCATAAAGAAGTTTCATGCCAAAAATAAGAATGCCTGGAAACCAATATAAATAAGTGCATATTCTGTTTTATAAACCCACCTCTTAGTAAATACTAGAAGTTCCTCTCCTCCAAAGAGAACTTGGTGACGTGATGGAGTTCAAAAAATACGACTTGTGGGGTCTGGCAAAGGTGGATGTGCTACTGACTGGTGGGATGCTTCTGCATTAACAGAATTACGTAGACTCCAAGTGAACGCCTCTTCCTCTGTTTCCTCAATGACCATCATGGCGTGTGGGTGGCTAACACCCAGAAGCAAAAACTCGCCAGTTACAGGAACAACAGATAAACAACAGTTGGTCTAGAACAGTCTCCAAAGTCCTGACATGACTGACTAATTCAAATGTAGATGAAAGCTCTGGTTTTGGCTCTGAAATAGCCTCACATAGCAAGAACTTTGGGTTTATTCCCACTAGTGCTGGACCTGGGCAGACTGGTTCTGGTAACTCCAAGTTCAGCAGTTTGAACCCTGAACCTGCCAGAGAGGTCTGAATCCTTTAGAGAGTTTATAAAAATCAACTCAAATTCCTGCCTTCTGTCACCAGTAGTATTTACTCAACAAGAGTAGAATTTGGTCTAATTAGAAAAGCCCTGGGACAAAGTTGGCCAAATGGAAGTCTGGTTTAATCCTTTCCATTCTCTGAGGGCCACTGAAGTTCTCCTCTAAGGAAGGTTCATCTATCTCACATGTAATTTTAAGCATCAAACAAATGCAGTCTTTGAAAGTAGAGGTCATGGTGCTACATTTGGTTCTGATCTTTTCAAACACTGTGAACAATGAAGGGAAACCATCCTGAGGACTGTCTTGTTCTTCCACGCCCCCACAGCCCTTGATAATGGACTTGAGTCTGCAGTCTGCAGCACTTCCACATTTACCGACAATAAGAGACTGATCTGTCAAGGCAAGGGCTCGCAAACACAAATGAATGCCATGAATTATGGGTCTAGTTAAAAAAAAAATGATACACCTGATGATGGACTAAATTTCCCATTTTCAATTGCTGAAGAAAATGTGAAATCTGAACAAGATGCAAAGAAAACAAAAAGAAAACAAAGAATATCCTGTCACAGGAACAGCCTCTCAACATTTCCTCATCTTTGTGATAAAGCAATAAACATGTTGTACTCACTATATAATGCAAACCTGGAGGGGAATGTTTTCTCTTGAGATGGAAGTAAGGCACTGTTAGAATGAACAAGAAGCATCACCCCTAATGAGGATTAGTTGAGAGGTGTGAATCAACAGCACAAGATTAGGAACGTTTGACGTGGTTTATCTGAGTGTTAAAGGTGCAGTCTGCCTTTCTGATGCTTTAAACCAATAGCCAAGATATCTTATTGTCTACATCATAAGACTTCTCTTACTTACCAAGAAATGTTTGTGTCTGACATTTCATGGCAAGTTCTTGAGTCATCTTTGTGCTGGGACAGACGTTCTTTTTTATCAGTGTTGTTTGAACAAGCTACTATAATAGACTGCCACATAGCATGCATCCAAAAGAGGGAATTACAGAAATTGCATCAACATCGCTACTCTTATTATAGCAGCATTGTTTGTTTTCTAACCATCCATGCTATGAACTAAAAGACCTGTCTGGATTTAATAAGGGGCTTCTTGATGACGGGGAGTTATAGTAAAAGGCTTCTGAAAAACAATTCTTAAGGAATATCAGCATGGGAGGGAATGATTCAACAGGATAAAATTAACATTTACCATATCAAACTTTTTAGACGTCCATTGGACAAGCCCTTAAAAGAACTCCACAGTTGCCTTTTTTTTTTTTTAAGTAAACTTTTTAGGCCATTTGTGATTGAGATCTGAAGCTGAAAATGAAGGAGGCTACACCTTTGACTTCCAGGCTCGTGTATTCATGAGCAACAAAGGGCAAGAAATGGAAATAGATATCAAGACGGGGGTTGGAGGGTGGGGGAGAGGAGACAGAGAGACAGAGAGACAGAGGAGACAGGGAACAGCTAGTTTCCCAGCACAGACACCAATAGACAGGTAGCGTTGACACTGTACCTAGAGAGGCTGCCCTCGGCGGCCAGGCCCTGGGAGTCATCGAGGACATTAGGTTCACTGCAGGAGGGGTAGGGAGATGAAGCATTTAGGGAAAGAAAATGCAAACAAATAAAAGAAAAAGAAAAAAAAGGCATGCAATTTTCTGCTTCCAGGAGCCAAAAATAAATAAATAAATTTAACAGAACAAGAAGGAAAAGGAGACAGGTAACCATTTCACCTTGTGCTGGGTTTGTCAAGACATAGGACTCGAGGCAATGGGGGAGGAGGAGGGACTTTGGGTGGGTACGACTCTCAGAGGAGTGATCTATTTATTGGTCAAGAGTTGGGACTTAAAATGAGCTCCAGATGGACACATGAGCTCTGAAATGCATTGCAGAATGAATCCATAGAAGATGAGACTATCATTCCTTTGGTGACCATTTGGCTGGGTAGTTATTATTTTTCATTTGTCTTATTATGTACGTGACTCCTCATTGACCAGGACCCTGCTTCTCTCTCATGTGTTGCGACATTATCACACAAAAGCCACTTACCATGAATTGCCACAACCAAACTCTTGGGACTGATATCATTAAGAAAAACAAAGAAAGAACTCAACTTCCCTTGCTAATTTTGCAATGAAAATGCAAGTCAACAACAAATGGGAGGAAGATAACCCTGGAATATTCACCTGGAACTCTCATTTACCTCCTTATTCCATCCTCTAGTGACTGAATTGTAAATGCCAAAAGAAGAAACCTGTCAGGTTGGTGAGAGAATAATTAAATAGTTTATTGATTTATTTGGATGCAGCTGATTTTGGGATTTGTGAACAGAAACTGTGTTATAATTTCTCTCTCTCTCTCCTTCATTACCTAGCATCAGGCTAAGCAAGCACCCATGAGGCACTCAATAAATATTTATTAAATTCAATTTAATTCAAATTCAAATTAAACTATTTAGAAAGCTAGAGTGCCTGTCCCCCCAGTTGTTTACCTAATTGTACACTGTAGAAATAGCCTCTGTGTCCAGAAAGAAGTTCCTTTCCCAAATGCACATAGATATTCCTACCTTCACTAGCCTTCCAAAATATGACTCAAGCCAAAGGCTTAACTATATGATTTTTCTGGATTTCCAAAATATCCACAAGAGAATAAATTTTATCCCTTGAAACAAGTTAACCTCTTAATGCATATGTACGAAGGGAATGGATGGTCTGGTTAGTTTAGGTAAATCACCAAGGAACTCTCTATGTTAAACTCCTACAATTCCCTAATTCACATAAAACTTTTACATGAATTGCTAGACAGTTTCCTCTTATCCTTGATAGAAGCTTGTACATGCTAACAATTTAAAATGAATTGATGGTTACCAAAACTAACTGCTTGTATGACTTTATATACTTTTTTTTCTTTTTGGACATTTCATAGTTTAGCTCTAGTTCTGTTCATGCATTTTATTTAAAAGACCTCATTTTTAAAGGCAAATTACCAAAAAGTAGGTAAAACAATCTCTTACAATGATAGTAACCCCTATATATTATTAAATTTTTGCATTAACAAAATACTACATAAAATATTGCTTTCTTTACAACTATGCAGTTTACTTATTAATCATGTTTTATCATTTTCCCCTAGTTTTGTATATTCTCCAAATTTAGACTTTATTTCACACATTTTATTTCATCAGTAAAGTTCATGAACTATTTGCTAAAGGATTTGGGCATAGGGTAATTATTTCTGCATAAAACTAATTTTATCTGAACATTAGAATGTGCTATGATTTTTATTATTTTCCACATATGAAGATTATCATATTGAATCTGTAGATATTAAAAATAAACAATAAGCTAACCAAAAACACATAAGGCCAATTCTTAAAGAATTCAGTTTCTGAAGTGAAAATATCATTGGCTTGGAAATAGATAATGTTTGGACTCTTATATCAGATCATTCTCTATATTTGATATCTATATCTATTTATATATCTTGGAAGTTTTATGTATGTTCTTATAGGGCAGAGAACATATTAAAAAAGTGTCTTAAAGTGTTTAGTCATGGAATCATAGACTATAGAGAAGGTATTGTAATGACCACTTTAGCCAACCTTTGTCCTTCACAGAGGAGAGCACTGTCGGCCCTGTCTAAACTTTGCCACATATATCAAGCTAGTCCTCTGCATTAGCCAGGTATTCATTATTAGCTTAGCTAATGATACATGTGAAATATGAAAATGTCACTTGACAACCAGAAAAAAGACCATGTATCTACTTCTAAAGAGTTTTGAAGTTGAAACAATGCTTGATCAGAAAGTGGGATCTGGCTTAGAAAACTCCCTGCAAACTGCTGCCTTCATGACTTTGGTTGAAAAGTCCTTTGTTGAATGGTCTACATAAAAGCACAATTGTCTGCTTCTCTTTTGGCTTTTTTAGAACAACAAAAGTGAGTTTTCAGAATTCTACCTTTGTCCCCAAATGCAGAGTATAAGACATCCGTGGCTCTTTACCTTTGGCTGGGTAACATGCCCACCTCAGCCTGAGGTGCAGACATGCTGGAGACGTGGCTGGAGAATCGCCTCCTTCCAATGGTGCTCAGGAGGTAAGCTTCTTGTTCACTTACCACACTGGGCATGCTTACAGAGTCATCTGATAGGGGACAAAGGAATGGAGAATTATAAAACTACCAAGTTGATCGGAAGACCCAAACCGAGTTTGTATTTGGTCCCATCCTTGGCTTGGGTTTCCACCTAAAGGTACTCTGTAAAGCTAAGTTATCATTTGTCCCTTGGTACAGATTATAATGTAAGACTCCCAGAGGTCTGAGTTTTCAATCTGTACAAAGGTACAAACAACTTTCCATGTAAACACATCTCGCATCCTCAAACAGCCTACTTGAAATAAATGTAAATATCTTGTCCATTTTTACAAAGTTAATTATCTGCGGAAGACAAGAGGCATCTGATTTCAGAAAAGCTGGACTAAAAATTTTTAAACATTCTGAGAATGGTGCAAAAAGGAATACTGTCACCGAATGAGTCAAGTATATTTTTCTGACACTGAAAAACTATATTCAGTACATTCAGCGATTTTCAGATTGTTGAAGGCAAGACTATTTCAGATAGCTTTAGGGTAAATATTTAAAAACCTGCAAAATTTAAAAAACAAAGGCTTATTTCCAAGTTTTATTTTTTTTTTTAAAGATTTTATTTATTTGACAGAGAGAAATACAGTCAGAGAGGGAACACAAGCAGGGGGGGTGAGAGAGGGAGAAGCAGGCTTCCCGCCGAGCAGGGAGCCCGATGTGGGGCTCGATCCCGGGTTTCCGGGACCATGACCTGAGCTGAAGGCAGTGGCTTAACCAACTGAGCCACCCAGGTGCCCCTATTTCCAAGTTTTAAACTTGATGCATATGGTCTTACTTTCTTCATGAAGCGGAAATCAATGTCTCCAAACCCATATGAATGTTAGCTTTAACTCAGTATTTGTGACAATGTGAGCTCATTTTAAGGGAGTTAATGTTATTTGTGGCTGAACAGCAAAAATATTTTTATTTTTTTAGATAGAGAGAGAGCACACACACACAAGCAGGGGGAGGGACAGATGAAGAGGGAGAGGGGGGGAGAAAGAACCTTAAGCAGATTGTACTCAAGTGTGACACAAGCCTTAATTCCATGACCTTGAGATCATGACCTGAGCCGAAACCAAGAGTCAGATGCTTAACTGACTGAGCCACCTAGGCACCATGAACAGTAAACATATTTTGATTAATGTAGTGTTGTGGTGAACTTATGCTACCATATAAGGTCATCTGATATCCTTTATTTAAATAGCCCAAGTGGTCATATTTCTTATGAAACTTCTTTCAAACCAAAAAGGTGTATATGAAAAGTGCCAGAAATTTTCATTTGTTACATAATGACTGACTTGAAGTTGATTCATGTCATAGAATTTTTCTTTTTTTTTGGTGTATTCACAGAGAAGGTAATAAGCAAATGTGCCTTGAAAACATGAAAAACATGGTAACGTAAATAGAGCTATTTCTACAAAGTCCTTTCACTGATTTTTCCTCCTATTTAAACTCATATATCACTTCACAGTCTCTCAATATTTGTTTGATGATTAATTATGTGTTGCCTTCCATTCACCTTTTTGTTACATGTTCTTTATTGAAAATGTCTGTCATTTCCTCTATGGGACAGATCTAAGATCTCAGAGAACATATTTTTTCTCATACTTCGTTGTACCTTCTCTTGTACCTGATAGGTCTTAATATGGGTTTGATGACAGAATGGGAAAGTAGTTTAATTCAAAGCAATTTAATTTGGGTTTTATGCCCACCCCATATAAATTATTACACACCTACATTACAACCACACATTTGTTAGCAACTCTGTTTCCACTGGGATGGTTGTGATGTCTAAGAGCAGAGATATTAGCAAAAAATGGCATGTTCATCAGTGGTTCTAAGTGTGGGCTCCCAATCAGTGATATCTCTTTGTGTCCTCTCTACTTTTCTTCCCTATCTCCTTCCTTCTGGTTGGGAGGTTACCTACTAAAGATGTTTAGCTCTACTAAAGATAGGTAATATTTCCCATAATTTAAAAAGCCTGCTGGGACACATTACTTCAAGCATTAAAGAAAAATAAATACAACTAAAGTTCTGAACTATCAGTAGGATTTAATGAATATAAAACCTGTTGATCCTTATCTCTCTGGTTTTGTTTTCTTGGTCAAGATTTTTCAAGATTTCCCATTATAATTTGAAGAGTATTTCCTTGTACAATGAGCAGGGCGATTTAGAAATAAGTACACCTGTAGGTCAGGTGAAGGATAATATGATTATCACTTCATTATCTGATTAACTCTGAAACCAAATCTGGAAATGTTACTGCATTTCTTTCTTTCCTTCTCCTCCACATCCAACTATAATAGAGAATTAAAATACTTTCATTCATTTTAGTCAATTAAAATTCCAGCCTTGACTCCTATTTCTCCTAATTTAGTTTAGAATGGAGCATTTTGTTGTTTGATATGGAGAGCCTCTGGGTAAAGATCTAGATTTTGTCTTCTTCATTCTTAAGGCATTGACAACACCTTTGTTATATAAATGTTATAACAGAGTGTTTTGTTTTTTTTTTTAAAGATTTTATTTACTGGAGTGCCTGGGTGGCTCAGTCTTTAAGAGTCTGCTTTCGGCTCAGGTCGTGATCCCCAAGTCCTGGGATCAAGCCCCACATCGGGCTCCCTGCTCTGCAGGAAGCCTGCTTCTCCCTCTCTCACTCCCCCTACTGTTTTCCCTCTCTAGCTGTGTTTCTGTCTGTCAAATAAATGAATAAAATCTTTAAAATTTTTATTTATTTATTTAACAGAGAGAGAGAGAGAGCACAAGGAAAGGGAGTAGCAGGCAGAGGGAGAGGGGAAGCAGGCTCCCCACTGAGTAAAGAGCCAGATGCGGGCACAATCCCAGGACCAAGCCAAAGGCAGACGCTTAACTGACTGAGCCACCCAGGCACCCCTCAGAGTGTCTTTAAAACACAACTAAAAAATAATCAAGACAATAACAATAGTTAAATGACTGTGGTATTTAATTAGATCTTTCACTTTTTACTTTTAAAACCTACTCCTATTAAGCATACATATGAAACACATTCTTGACTGGTCTCATTTCATGACACCAAATCTTATGCACATGTGTTAGAAGCTCCTAGACCACCTCAGTCATTGGGAATACCCTTGACTCAAATTTGGGTTGTATTTTCCTTTTAGGTGGTGGTCCCTCAAGAGAGCCTATTGGTTTACGTTTTCGATAGTACAGCCAACTTGTCTTTTCTGAGTCCTGCGTATATGCATTGTTTAGTTTTCCTTGCCCAATGGGGACAGTGAATGCTAGTTAACCCTCTAAGCAAGATGGCCAGGGGAAAGGGGAATAAACACTTCTCTTAGTTACTTAAGTACAGTTTAAATGAAAGTACATGGAAAAGGTTGAATTTATAAGCTCAAGGTTGTAGGGATCACTAAAGATTTACTTTTGTCTGAATTCCTTCCGAATGAACAAGGCTATTGAGGAATTTATAGAACAGTAGGCAGTAGAAATCATGGAATCAGTGACAATTTAATTTAATTTAATTTAATTTATTATTTTATTTTATATAAATTTTATTTTATATAGATTTTATTTCGTTTTATCTTATATAGATTTATTTGTTTTAGAGAGCGGGAGACCACGAGTGGGGAGGGCAGAGTGAGAGGGAGAGAGAATCTCCAGCAGAGTCCCCCCTGAGCCCGGGGCCCAGTGTGGGGCTTAATGCCACGACTCTGAGATCATGACCTGAGCCAAAACCAAGAGTCAGACACTTAACCAACGCCACCACCCAGGCGCTCCACAATTCTACTTTAAATCCTTTTTGTAAAAATGACCAGGAATCAGCACTGAAAAAAGTCAGCATGGCAGAAATCCCTCCCAAGCCCTCATTTGCATGGCCAAGCTGGGTCCCACATGCCACCCCCACATCTACCCCATCCTGTGGGGTGACCTACTTTCCTCATCTTCCTCATCAGTCCTACTCAGGGTGTCTTGCGAAGCCTGCTGGGAGGGCTCACTGTCCTGCTCCCAGACAGTGCCAGTGCCGGTGTTGGAACGAGACATGGTGGCCAGGCTCAGGCGGTAAGCCGAGGTGGAGGTGCCCACAGTACTGATGGATGTCTTCCCTTGGTAGGCTGGGGGTTGAGAGAACAAAGAAGATGCATGATGGGTGTCTTAAAAGAAAACAAATGCTCGCTACAAACTCCTCCCTTGAAGCCCTCCTTCAAGGCTACCTGTATTTTTTAGGAAAGGCCAGTTAAATAGTGTGTCCCAGATAAGCGGTCTTTAAGATAAAGTAGCAAGTGGAAGTGAGACTTAAAAAGAAAAAGAAAAAGAAGAATTGGCTATTGATTTACTCATAATTGAACAGTTTCCTTAGAGAAATATAGCATCCCTAATAATGTAAAATGCTTTGACATTGCCTCCTCTCTCTCTGCTTTTGATTTCAAATGTGAAGGCTGGAAGAATGCAAAATAACTTTGACATGAATTGAAGCTTTCAACTTGGCAGATTTTGCTGAGAAATATACCTTTCCTGACACAATCATGTAGTAGTAATGCATTGTCTGATAGGAACTTCTCAATCAAAATCAGAATATGTAATCAAAACTGTGTTCGCATTCTCCTTTTCTTAAATTATAACTTATAAAATCTCCCCTTGAATGTGTCAGGTTATTTCATCATAAAGCAGAGTATTTGAATGGCACTCTGCAGATTTCACTAAGATTGTACTTGTCAAAATACATTGGAAGCAATAATACATTTTAGAAAGAAAAAAAAAAGCCACGCATATGATAATCTACTTATGGGTAATGACTGCCCTCTAATGGCAGAAAATGATTTGTTTTCCCTCCTACTAATTCCTGTTAATAACTGTAAAAAGTAAACAATGTATCTTCAAAAGAAAATCTTTAAAAGTAATGCAAAGAAAGGACCTCCTAACCTGCCAACTCTAATTCAACCCTTTCTTCCCCAATCTGTAAAAGTCCAAGGCTTTTTAAGTAATCATTCTAGTTTGGTGAGTAGATTATTCTCTACCAAGTCTGTTTCCTCATTCCTTAAGGGGACTCTCAGTCATGCATCTTGAAGGCATTTGCATGGATTAAGTGAAAGAACATCTATGAAGCATCGACAATATAACAGATGTTCAAAGAACACAAATCCCCCTTCTCCTTTCCAAAAAAGAAGTGAAGGCAAGCATTTCAATACTTTTTTTTTTCTAGTTAGTGAAAAAAAAAAAAAAAACAACACCAAAACAAAACTTCACTACTGAATTGAAGATGGGAAAAAAAAAGTTTAGAAAAGAGCAAAATTAAAATCCCATGATACCCCTTGCTTTGTTGACACTGATCACATGGCCCAACCTACTGGTGAACTTACATGACTACCTCATACATAGTTCCAAAGAGTGGTGACCTGGATGGGCATGACAGGCATTCTTTGTAGGTGTGAGTTCCATGAGGCAAACCAATAAAAAACACCCAGATTACTCACCGGAGCCACTATGAACTGCCTCTTTAAGAATTTTGAGCTCACTGTTGAACTCCGCAATGAGGGAGCTCTTGCACAGAGGGCGTGGGATGAAGCGCCTCTCCAGCTGGTCGGAGATGTGTTGCCGCGCAGAGAGCTCTTCATGATTTTCTGCTGGTTGGGCCAGAAGCTGTAAGGAAGGTGTAGATTCTCAGGTCCTCAGTTTGCCCATCTGTAAAATGGGCTAATTATTGTACCTATTTCATAGTTGGTTGTGAGGCTGAAATAAGGTAATGCAAATGAGGTTTTTAGGACGCTGCTTTCTTTAGGAAGCTCTTAGTCAATACATTATTTTGAATCAGGGTCCCAGGAAAATTGGGCGTGAGAAAAATAACACAGTAGACGAATACTGATGGAGAATTTCGGGGGAGAAAACATGTTTTAACTGTTCTATCTTTTTCATGTTTATTTAAAATAGGATCTCTGTCAGGTCACTGAAGAAAGGGGAACATTCCCCAGACCCTACCCTAGTGGGCAGTGGTGAGTTGCGAGAAGGAAGAATTTTCAGACTACAAAGCTCTCAGTGCAAAGGTTCTCCTAACTTGGCATTTGGGGCACTGGGATCCATTCTTGAGCTGCTTTCTTACAAACACGATATTAGAAGGTCCTCCTAACTAGCTCTCCTGCGTCCCACGAACACCATGCACATCCCCGGGGCTCGGCACTTCCGGAAGATGCACACACCACACCTTACACTGGATGAATGGGCGCAAGAGCACGAAGATGGGGATTCGGGTCCGCACGATGAAGTCGAGGAAGTCCCACAGGGCCAGGCCTCCCACCTTGCGCAGAGCCATCTCCTTCACCTGGAGGCTTAGCCAGTACCACTGGCTTCCCAGTTGCCTCTCAAAGCAGACGAGAATCACCTTCAGGGCTTCACACCGGGAAAAGAGAAAGGTAAGCCCACATAAACTGCCCTTTATGCCACAAACTTGTGCTGTAGAGGAACCCAGCCCGCATAAACTGCCCTTTATGCCTCAGAACATGTTCTGAATTTCTAAATTGTCTCCATGTTACCAAGAACCTGCATGCCCTCCTGAGCAAGTGTTCTGACATCAAGACAAAAAATCTGGATGTTTTGATGTGTTTAGACTCCCATTAGGAGAACATAGCTCCCTTTCTTAAGTACATTTAACTACTATTTTGGAAAACACAAAGTGATTCATAGAATGGAAAGGGAGATGTGTTATAAACATAATGTGGAGCTAATGTTTTGCTTTTTGAAAGTTCTTTCATAGAGGCTTTATGGTAATACCAGCATATTACTCATTTCCTAAACTAAAACATGGGTGTTTTAAAAGACTTTTTTTCCTTTTAAGCATAGAATATATTCCTGCTATTTAAAGTAAAATAAAAGCATGCAGAAATGCACAAAGTTAAAAAAAAGAAAAGTCCTTCCCTTTCCCAACTCCTTGCCGACCCCACCGCTCCCAAGAGGTGATCAGGAAATGTGTTTGAGTAGATCCTTCCAAATGAAAAAAAAAAAAAAATTTCCACCTCCCTCCTTCCTTTCCCCCCTCTCCCATTGCACATCATGTTGATTACTAAACCCTTCCGGATTTCTTTTGCAAGATCTCTTCCTTCCCAGAGTCTGGAAGCTCTGTCACAATCTGCATTTATTTATTTATGTATTTTTAGGAAGAAAATTTCCCAAACAGTGTGTCAGGACAAACCAGAATATTGTTAAGGATTTCAAACATTCTTGCGGAGGGGTGTCCCCTGATAGCACAGCTCTCCACATGATGTCTGCTATGGGTCAGTCAAGGGAAACTGGGCCTTCCTGATCATGTCTTAAGGCCCCTCTCAGCAAAAGGCACACAGAAACTCAACTCCCTACATCCCTCAAAGTCACACACACCTTTATACACCTAAATAGGTGTATTTTGGACATTTCCAGGGAAAACCATGTCATATAACACATAGAGAGATGTTGTAAGTCTTCCTACACCTGCTCCTCCTCAAAATCTCACTTTTCATAGCCATCATTCATCCCAATTCCTTTCCTTGAACTAAACAAACAAACAAAGGGACCAAAACAAAACAAAACAAAACAAAACAAAACAAAACACTCCTCTTTCCCTACCCTGAGCTTGGGGACATTTCTACTGCTAAGTGCCTCTTAACCTTTTTTGGGTCTCTGCCATTCTGCTTTTGACCTTCACCTCCATCAGCCCAACACATAAGCAGGATAGCAAAGGGCTCAAGAGCAGGGACTCTCCTGCCAGATGGCTTGGATTTGGAATTTGGCTCTGTCATTTATTAACTGTGTGACTTTCGGTAAGTTGCTCAACCTTTCTGGGCCTTTGCCTCTTCAGTCCTAAAAGGAGAAGAACATTCACTTCTTACAGTTTTTGTGAGGATTCAAAGTATAAAAACACTGCTTGGGGCACAGTAAGTGTTCAAAATAAGTGAAAAAAAATCAATTTGAAACAGAGGTCCTGGAGCCTGGCCAGGGAACCAGAGGATCCACCTTCATTAAGAAGGCAGAAAGTGGAATGACCTGAAAACAATCATTGTCAAGTGTTTTCTCCTAGCCTTGTCTTATGTGTTAAGCCCCATGTTTCCATCATCCTCTGTGCAGTATCAAACCTTACGCAGGTCTTAGTCCCAGAATCTAGATTTTATTGGAGCCTCACATTCTCTTGGCTTTGGCAACTAAGCCCCACACGGGTCAGGTCCTGTGCAAATGCATTCATATTTCCTTTTTTCCCTTTTCATTTTATGTCAATCACAGAATTTTCCAAGACCCTTCTTTCTTTCTTTTTTTGTTTTTAAGTAATCTCTAGGTCCATTGTGGGGCTAGAACTCATAACCCTGCGATCAAGAGTCACATGCTCTACTGACTGAGCCAGCAAGGTGCCCAAAATATTTCCCCTAATCATATAGTCCAAACACTTTACACACTACAAACTCCAAGAAACTATTTTTACCAGTGTGTGGTTCATCTTATGCTTCCCACACCAAGATCTGCTTTGATAAATTAAAACATGTCAGGCACGATCTTCTCCACTTGGTGATTTTGAGATTTTCTGCTGTCAGTGCTCCTTATTCTCCAAGCTATGGCAGGAATGGCCTTTTCCCTCAGCTTAGTTCATTAGGGGCCAAGGAACTGCCCTCCAGTGTTCCCTGGGTCAGAACCAAGTTAAAGGCAGGGGGATGATGGAAACGTAGGATTGAAGCGGGAAGGAAACTGGCAAGCCTCTAGGGAGAGAACAAGTCAACTGGCCTCACCAGAGTGAAGATCAAGACGGAGATTTAGAGATGCTATCATAAAGGAAGAAAAATCGTTAGGAAGGGGCTGTAGTGCAAGGCCGCCATTTCTTGCTGCTCAGGATGTGGACTACTCCAATCCAGGGGCTCCATGCACACAGATGACAGACCAGTGAGTCCCATGACCTGTGTCCCTGTATATTAGTGGAGTCTACATCTGATAACTGCTACCAGTGATAATCTCAGTGGTGTTCTCATATTTAACCAGGAAGGAGGAATTCTTACTGCAAATGCCTTCCTTATATGTCCAGATGCTGTGAGAAAAACAACCAAATAATTTAGGCGCCATAGATAGGAAAGTACTTTGTTTTTTGGCATAAGTTTACTGGCATATGTGTACAACGTCCTTTGCAAGGATGATGCTTCTTACTTGCTCAAGTGGCTTCTTTAAATACTTTCTGGATTGAGGCCTTTTAAAATAGTTTTTGAATTGAGGTATAACCCAAATAAAAAGTCCTTATATCATACATATACACATACAAACACACACATATAGAGAGAGGGTGGCATGGGGAGCATACCCACCCAAGTATGCGGCTTGGCTGGTGGACTCGGCCAGCCCCTCCCTGCGCAAGTCTTTGCCCGCATCCCCGGGGGTGGAGCAGTGGGCGGGGGAGCTCTCTAGCATGAAGTTCTTGCTCCTGGACGTGCTGATGATCCGTGGTGGCAGGAGCACGTTAATGACCGTCTGCAGCAGCAGCTGTACCTCAGGCTGTTCGAGCCATGGGCTGTCTACAGGGCAGCATACGGAAGAGGGAAGTGGAAAGAGAAGCAAGTCACGAGCTAGACTTTGCACATTAGACCAGAAAAATCAGCTCTCTTTCCAATTCCAAACTAGAACATTCTAGAAATTTGTGTGTTGCCCCACCAAATACAGCTTCTCCTCTGGACAGAAACCGCATTCCTGATACTGCATGTTCTCTCCACAGTCAGCACACAAATCTGAGCCAAATCTGCTTACCATTTCAATCTCCTTTCTCTTTCCTGCTCAAATGCTCATAATGTATTGTCTTTACATTTGAGATAAGCTTTTCCTAAAAGAAAAATCCACCAAGAAGGAAGCGTAATGAAGATAGATTGAAATGTAACAGCAGTGGCAGGGTTTAGACTAACCTGAATGGCAGGAAATTATAAAATCCATTCCCTTGTTAGTTCACACCACACTGTATTTCAGTTAATACCATTTTCTTTTGTTTGTTTGTTTGTTTTAAAGATTCTATTTATTTAGTTAGAGAGAGAGAGAGAGAGAGAGAGAGAACAGGAGAGGAGGAAGGTTACAGGGAGAAGCAGACAGACTGCCCAGCAGGGAGCCCGATGTGGGACTTGATCCTGGGACTCCAGGATCATGACCTGAGCCGAAGGCAGTTGCTTTACCAATGGAGCCACCCACGTGCCCCAGTTAATACCATTTTCTTAATGGAAACAATGGTCTCCCAATTTTTTCCGTACTGAAGGGCGTATCTTCTAGGAAGTGGAGCAGAGAAACTCTTGACCCAGGGTAGCTAAACGGAAATGAAAGAAAAGTTCTATTTCCTAAGATAACCCTGTTTAAATCATTTGGTTCGACTTCAGTGGTGGCCTTCTTGGGAAAAAGAATAAGAAATGACAGCCTGACTACTTAAGAAAACACAACAATGATAAATTTCCATTAGTTAAATTAATCAGACCTTTGCTTCCAGATCCTACTGTGAGCACAAATGGGATGAGTAGATTTAAAAGCATCCCCTCCCTTCGCTCTTGATTGGTGAATGGGGAGATCACATGGCTTAAGGGAAAATCTTCTTTTAAAGCCTGTGCAGCAATAATAGAAAAAAAAGATTAATTGACCCCCACACCCATTCGGTATGTTTGTTTTTACACAGCACGATGGAGACGGTGACTCCCTGTCGGCTGCTCCTGGAAACTATGAATTCAATTGCGCAGTGTACGACATTCACTCGAAGCTGATGTTTTACCATTTGCTTGTCATAACTGAGAGTTATATACCTAAAAAAAGGTAACATCTTGAATATTAAATGCAAAATTGTAATACTTTTGGCCTGGTACAAAAACAACAGCATATCCCCATTTATTTGCTCCATGTGTCCACCAATAAATATTTTAGAGATAAAAGAGAAAGAATAAAAATGAAAACTTGCCACCTGTTCCATTTGGGAGTTATTTAAAAGCCCTCTGACCTTTGCATAAGACCTCCTTCAAACCAGAAAGGAATAGGTAATATAGAAAGAAAGAAATGAGCTCTGTACACAGGTTGTAAAATAAATCGCTTTCGGGATCATCGTTTCCCTTCTGCATGGTAGCCAAAGCTCTTGCTTAATTTCTTTTCTACCATCATCCATTCTCTGGACGATGGATCATCGAGCTGAGTTGTCAGATAATGGATGCGTTGTTGTCCATTTACACCAGTTTTGTATTTCCCATCAGTCACAGAGCTTTCTGATGATCTACCACTCTCTAAAGTTAGGTGACACACAGAAAGAGGCAGGGGAATAGGCATTTTGCACTTTTTGCCTTGGGAATAATTACTTTAATTTTAAGAAATAGAATAACTGGAAGAGTAATAAAAACAACAACAACAAACAACCACAATATTCAACCCACAATCATTAAAGTAAATTAAGATATTCAAAGCCTAGTAGTAACATTTGAAAGAATTTCATACTGCAGTTCTTTCTGCAAATAATTTAAAACCAGACTTTGAATATTACAATTGTGAGTAATTATCTGCAAGCCATTCTTTTCCTAAGGTTTGCCCAGATCTGAAATGACTTCAGTGGCAGGACTACTGGACTCTGCTATTTTTGAGATCTCGAGAAGAATTACAGAAGCACAACTTAGGGCCACGCTCAGGACTGAAGCTCCAAACCTGCGAAAGTTTGGGGCCGTTTACACTTCCGTTTCACAGATTTTGCCCAGCCTTTGCAGAAAAAGCAAAGAGAACACCATGATCTGGTGCCTCAACCAGCAACTCAATGAGCGTGACAAACAGGTAAGGCAGTCACACCTGTATCTGCAATGCTACAAGCCGGACAACAGCTGTGCTGAAGGGCAGAGGTGGTGAGAGATAAGGGCTGAGATGAAGAAGGGGTAATCCATCAGCAACACTGGAAGGTCCTACTACTCCCATCACCTGAAATACAAACAGAGCACATGACCAGCCTTGACTATTGCAATTTCATTTCATGCGACCGTAGTAAGGGAGTGTCATTCAATAATCATAATGATGACAATAAAATAATAATGATAATAATAATAATAATCTGAAGGTTGGACATGTTACTTTCAGTCTGTTCTGGTCGCCTTCTTCGGAAGGCATGTAATGTCTGGAGTCTGATCAAATGTGACACTGGATTCAGCCAAGGTTTTGTAGAATGTTGTTTATAGGGAACTATGTAAATAATGAGAGATGAACCAAAAACTATTCTAATCAGGAGACTAGACATACCGACTGGTGGATTCAAAAGAAGGCAGTCCACAGTTCTTTGATGGAGCGGGTACTGACAACAATGATGATGGCATAGCGCTGTGTGCACTAGGCATTCCAGCTATAGAGTTAGTGCTCGACTAGTTAAGCAGCAGAACCTACTCAATGAAATGCTCTCACATGATTTCTACATCGTACAAAACCTTGTGAAGACCAGACTCTAGATATTACATCAATGATAAAAAATATATATATATTTTTTTCTTCCCATTAATCCAGACTGGCCGACTCATAGTGTTATTTTGCCCTAAAAAAGAAAAAAAGTTCTCTTTGCATTTTTAAACTCCCCCACCCCAGACTACCTCAACTGCTAGCCAATTGTGCGGTCCCCAACACCCCACTCTCCAACTGGCAGCCCTCAACTCTCAGCGCAACTTGAAGAGGCAAACTGTCAAAGTAGCGCATGGGAAGCAGCACAACAAAATCCCAACTGTGTAGGGATGGGCCCCTCAGCTCCCCATGTGCCACCTTGAAATGTACCTCACTATTTTCAGTGTCACCTGAGCCGTCTGTTTTTTTGGGTAGGTAGGGGCACAAAGTGGTTGACCTGTAAATCTTCAAGTCAGAGAAATCAATAGCAGAGTGACATTTTGCAAAGTTTCATAAGATTGCCACTTGGCTACTCACCAGATTGACACAGACATTGATCAGTGACCTAAGGTGAGGCAGGAAGGATATGATTGGCTGCCTCTGAAGTGTCAAACAAACCCCTTCAATCAAATTGCTGGCAGGCTCCCACTCAACCTGTCGCCTGGAATATAATATAGGAGCCGTTAGCAGCGTGGCTCCCTTCCGGAGTCAGTCTGAAACAAGTGAACGAGACAGTGATTCTGACACCATCTAAGACAGGATGGGTGTCTGAGACAACAAAGTGCTTCACACGGGATGAAGTTTACCCATGTTGTTCCAAAAGCACAGAGCACACTGGGAAGGGAAGAAGATATTGAAAACGTAGCAGAGGCAACTCCTGCCCCACTCGACTAATGAGACAAAATCTATTGAAGAAAAAACAGAGATGATGAATGGGTTGCATTTTAAGTTCCCTGGTTTTAGCTTTGAGACAGGGTAGAGGACTGCAATTTTAGGAAACCCATCTGAGGGGCAATGACTCCCAACAGAACTAATCTGACCACAGGCTGCATTTCTGAAATCTACTGATCAGACTGCAACTGATTTCATCAGCTTTCATACCAGGGTACAACTGATTAGATTGATATGGTTTAACTCCTGCCCAAAACATGACATTAGAAGAAAACAGTTATTTAAAAAGTGTTCCTTCTTGGCCTCCTAAGAAATGATATTTTGCAGGGCTACTTTCTAGGGTCATAAATGACATAGATCTAAACCCAACTAGATGAACATGGGGTTTTCTGGGATAAAAGTCAATCCAGTCTGTAACTGTCTCAATACCAAAAAAAGCCATCTCCATGACCCCCAAATAAACAGACTGGGTTTTACTGATATCAACACTATTTCTAATATTATCCTGGAAACAATTTCTAAGCATATATTTCCTACCAAAATGGAATATCTATAATGACAAAATGGAAATGTTCATAAATGAGGATATACTGATATCTTGATTGTTAAGAAACCCACAAGGTCAGTTTCAGTCAACATTTCCCTTGTTGAACTGAGATCACTGGAAGAAATTAAATCCGAGGCAATGTCAAATTCTCAGGATGTACCCCAAAGAAATGACCTACAATTGACCCATCTACTGTTAGGAAGCATGATGTTCTTTACAACTGGGCTTCATTATATGACAAATGAGTCAACCTATGGAGATGTTTGACATCTTTATGTACCAAGTTATTTAAGAGAAATAATTTATTTTGGCACACTCCGTAAGAATTATAAGACTGGCTATTTGCCAATAGGCACGAATGTTCCATTGGGACCATTAAAAAAAGTAGGCGTGCTGTAAGAACAGGCATTGCTATGCCATTGAAATAAATAACCAATGTGTAGGCATTTGTTATCGCATTATAAAAGAATATAGGAACAAAATATCAATTACTGGAATGGAATCTTTCAATTTCTTTTTTACAATTCCAACAACTCCTGACTGCTGCATAAATGAACAAGAACACAGGCTAAAACCTGGAAAAGTTCCAACAAATTGAATGCTAAGCACTATAACTTCTTGGGCACTGGTTTGGGGTTAAATTTAAAGGGACAGAAAATGCCCTTATTAACTCAAACTTGAAATTTCTGAGTTAGTAGGCTTATCAACATTTAGCCAATTAAACTGTCTGCTCATAGGTCTCCAAACTGGACTCAGATCTCCAGGTAGTCTGATTGTGAGGCACCCTTCTGTAGATAGGGAGGCTATCAGTAGATATTTTAGGTTACTGAACAGAAATCAAAGGGTAATCATGTTAATTTTGTACTGCCCTGAATTAGACAAAATGCTGAAACTTAGGTCTTTGTTATTAACCCTGGGATTTTTGTCAGCTGCTATGTAGCTGCTTATTGTTAAGATTTGTCATTTCTCTAAACTGGTACCTAAAATACTATGCCAAAGCCAGTATTTTTTGAACACTAAATAAATTTTTCTTTTCTTCTCAGTTGCTTTATTTATAAGGCACACACTGCCTGATTTCAAAAGAAATTGAAGGATACTCACTGAATTTCTTGCGTATGTCAGATGAGGAACATGATAGCTAAGATATGAACAGATTTTTCAAGATGAACACATATAATTTGAAAGAATAGTCATTTCTTCAATACGCAGACCCTGCTACTAATACATTCATATACCAGCTCACGTATGCTTTTAAGTCAACCGTTCAGCTCCAGATTGCGCCAGCATCTTAATAGATGATAAACCCTAACTTTGAAGCCTGTAATATTAATAGTGGACTAAGAGGCCTCCTTACCTCAAAGTAGGCATCTTATGAATTTTGTTGAACATTCTATCCAATCTCTTTAAAATGAGGATAAGGGCTGGCCTCACTGCCTCGGCTGTCCAGTCGGTAATGGGTAGCATTTCCATGATGTAGCGCCGAAGCCCACGGCTCTCCATCGTCTGGGTGTCGTATGGTGCCAGCTTCAGAAGGGAGTGGGCAATTTCTGCCAACCTGCATTTTTTTTTTTATTTCAAGAATAAGCTCAGAATGTCACAAGGGGTGTTTCCCCACACAGCAGCATGCTAATCGCCCTCTTTTCATCACACCAGCTCCCTGAGCTAACAACATTCTCCTTCTACCTTCTACCTCTCAGCTCTTCTTGCATGTGGCAATACATTGGCTACCGGCCGATACGTATTAACAGAAAATCATTAATTATTCTGGTGGGGAAATGTGAATAGTCTCTGAAGAGGAAACTAAAACCCAGAGAAATTAAGGGCAGGTCAAGCATATCTACTGAATATTACACATGCGTATGTATATGAGGATATATACACACATACAAATACATAGCCACATACAAATATATAAAAGGTATATATATACACATATATGTATATAAAAGAGAAGTTAAACCATAATGTATAACAAAATCCCTAATATTCAGTGTCCAAGTAAGCCTCATGGCTCCCTAGCTCCTTCACTGCCCATAGTCAAAGTCAAAGGCATTTGATAAAAGATAACATAGTATTTATTTTTACTGGAGCCTAAGGAGTTCTTCAAACTCATTTCTCTTTCTCTCCTTTGCAGTTTCTTCTCTTTTTGTCTTATACATGGATCCTTTTGTTGTTTGTGTGTTTGTTTGTTTGTATAAAATTGACCTAATTGGATGGTCTGCATGGCTTTGGTTTGTGTTGTCTCCTCCTTCAGATTTTCCAACTCAGCTCCACACACTGCAAAAGGGAAAGCACATGCTCCAAGTGTGGCCCAGGGTCTGTCATCAGACATGGGTCCATGCTCTATGTCCTAAGTGCAGGATTCCCTGAGGGTGAACAGACCAACGGGACTGGTTTCTGGTAAATGCAATAGTTGGTTAACTACAAAAGCTTCAAAGCTAGACATGGATTATCAACTTCTAAATAATACAAATATAATAGCATACATGGTCTTAAAAAGCCAACTAAATTTAGTTTTATGTGGAGAAAGCATTTTATTTATTTTTTAACCCAATTTTTCATTTTATTTAACATTAATTTTTATTCGGTATAGTTAACATACAGTGTTACACTAGTTTCAGGTGCAAAAAATAGTGATTAAGCAATTCTACAGTTTACTCAGTGCTCCTTATGATAAGTGTACTCTTAATTCCCTTCACCTATCCTTCCACCCCATAACTATCTGTTTGTTTTCTATAGTTAAGAGTCTGTTATTTGGTTTGTCTCTTTTTTCTTTGTTCCTTTTTCTTTCTTTCTTTTTTCCTTCCTCCCTCCCCTTTTCCCTCCCTCCCTCCCTCCTTCCCTCCCTCTCTTCCTTCCTTCTTTTTTTTTTCTTTCTTTTGGAAAGAGAAAGAGCAAGTGAACAGGGGTGGGGGGATGGATGGGCAGAAGGAGAGGGAGAGACAGAATCTTAAACAGGCTTTAGGCTCAGCACTGAGCCAATTCAGGGCTTGATCTCAAAACACTGAGATCATGACCTGAGCTGAAATCAAGAGTAGATGCTTAACTGACTGAGCCATCTCGGGGCCCCACTTTATTTCTTAAATTACACATATGAGTGAAAGCTTACGGAATGTATCTTTCTCTGACTTATTTCACTTAGCATTATATCCTTTAGATCCATCCATGTCATCACAAATGACAAGATTTCATTCTTTTTATGGCTGAGTAATATTCCATTATATATATATATATACACCACATCATCTTTATCAGTTCATCTATGGATGGATACTTGGGTGTCTTTCATATCTTGGCTATTGAAGATAATGTTGCAATAAAAAATGTGATTTATCTTTTCAAATTAATGTTTTCATTTTTGGGGGGTAAATATTCAGTAGTGGAATTACTGACTCACAGGGTAATACTATTTTTAATTTGTAAAGAAATATTCATTTGATTTTCCACAATGGCTGCACTAATTTTTGTTCCCACCAAAATGGTGGGTGTTCTTTTTTTTTAAATCTTTTTTTTTTAAAGATTTTATTTATTTGACAGAGATCACAATTAGGCAAAGAGGAAGACAGAGAGAGGAGGAAGCAGGCTCCCTGCTGAGCAAAGAACCCGATGTGGGCCTTGATCCCAGGACCCTGAGATCATGACCTGAGCCGAAAGCAGAGGCTTTAACCCACTGAGCTACCCAGGCACCCTAAAATGGTGGGTGTTCTTTAAGAAAAACACATTTTGGGGGTGCCAGCTGGCTTGGTTGAAGGAGCATGTGACTGTAGATCTCAGGGTTGAGGGTTTCATCTCCAAGGTGGGTGTAAAGATTACTTAAAATCTTAAAAAAAAAGGAAAGCATTTAAAAACTCTTCCATACCAAGTATATTGAGTAGTTGCAGAATGTGTAGATGATTTTAAGAGGCAATGTATACCCATTCATGGTAATAACTTGCATCTACACAACATGATTTGATCTTGATCTTTTTTTAAAAAAAATCTCATATTCTAAAATATATACCCAAGACTCTTATCACAGTGGCTGGAATGTTGATATTCTTTAAGGTACTGAAAATTCCTTTGAAAACAAATTTAAGAAGGGTAAGTAAGCCACTCTCACCAATTATTTGAATCTTTGGCTCAAATCAGCATATGTCTCTCCAGGTATCCAAAGTACCCTGTGGAAGTAGAATGCAGCACAGGGAGATTCTGATGGAAAAATGGAATAGAGAAGCCTAATGTTGCCTAGAAGTGTACATGTCCATGGTGCCATCAGGAGACATCCAAACACTGAGGGTTTTCAGAACCATTAGTAAAGGAGAACAAGATTTCCAGATAAAGGGAAATCAGAAATAAGATTTTCTATTTTTTCTTTCCTTTTTTAAAAAAAGGCTATTTTTAAGTAATCTCTATACCCAACATGGGGCTCAAACTCACAAATGTGAGATCAAGAGTTGCATGCTCCCCTGACTGAGCCAGCCAGACTCCCCAAGCTTTTCTATTTTTTTTTTTTTTTTAAGCAAACTTGCCTTGGAAAAGCCCAAAAGGTATAATCCTCAATCTTAAGGTTGAAAGAGGTCTTAATAGCCCTGAGGCAGTGGGGTTCCATATGTAAATCTTTGACTGGATCCTCCTACTTTAAAAAATTCAGCTTAAAGGAACATTAAAAAATATCATTTTTCAGGCTCCACCCAAGATTCAATGAATATGAATTTCCAAGGATTGGTCCCAGAAATCTGCATATTTTACTTTAATTTTAGAAAACTTGAACATATGTATACAAAGGTAGAGAGGCCAGTATATAATATACCTGCATGTACCCATCACCCAGATTTAACGACCTTCAACTTATAGCCACTCTGGTTTCATTTATACCCACAATCACTCCCCCACCTCACTACCCTGAACTACTCTGAAGTAAATCCCAAGCATCAAATCATTTTATCAGTACATACACTTCAGTATGTGTCTCGAAGGTTAAGAACTTAAAAAAATTAACCACAATACAATTACCATAGCTCACAAGTTAAAAATAATTCCTATAAAAAGAAAGATATCCAGTCAGTTTTCAAAATTCCCACCTTATTTCATAATTCTTAAATAAACCTTTCTTTAAACAAATCAGAATAAAATAAGCCCCACAGAATTTCAGTTGGTTGATATTTCTCTTAAGTCTCTTCTAATTTGTAGGTTCCGCCTCTTTTCTTTTTCTTTTTCAATGTTCTTATAATTTATTTCTTGAGGAAATTGGTGGTTTGTCAAGTAGCATTTTCCACACTCTAGATTTTGCTGATTGAATCTTCTTGCCATCATCTAATCTATCCCATTGCTTCCATATTTAATTCAACTGGTAGTTAGACCAAGGGTTAGATTAGATTAGGTTTTGATTTTCTGGCAAGTGTATTTTACAGGTGATCTGTCCTTTCACCAGGAGACACATGATTCCTACTTGTCACCCTTTATGGTGTTAGCTGCCACTAGTGACCACTGCATGGATCTATTAATTTATTAGACGTAGCACATTAGCAATATGTGTCATTCCTTTTCTCGTGTATTATCTATAGTGTTTTAATAAAGATAAATTTCTCATTGATTACTTTAGAAGACATAGGACAAATGCTTGAAAGGACTTATGATTTAAGAGCTCCTAGGTGATTCTGACAGGTAACTTGGTTTAGGAATCACAGACAAGTCACCATCTTTTCCAACATGTGGACTGCTCTATGGTAACTTCCTTTGACTACAGCCATGTGTGGAGAATTCACCACTGTGTCCGGCTGTTCTCACCATCCTTGGAGGTCTACACTCCGAGAAGCTCTCCTCATATTAGGTCCCCGAATTCCCTCAATTTCTTCCACCTAGGCTTAATCTGGAAGCATGAATTCAATCCATCTTCTCCATGGCAACCCTTCATTATCAAGAACTAGTTATTGTCTTCTCTCCAGACTGAACTTTCACATTGTCCTCCTGGAAATTGTGTGTGAATGTGCATGCTCTTAAATAATTTGAAACAGCCTGTGTGTTCTTCTGTTTATTTCTTTCTTGCAAATCTGCCATGAAGAAAATTCTTTAACTTTTAGGTTGTTTGTATGACAGATAAGAGCATATCTATATGCACATATTTCTTTTCCCTTATTATTTTACAGATAACATTGAAAAATGCTTCAGAAAGGATCAATCTATTTTAAACATGAAAAACAATATTTAAAACTGAATTTGAGTCATTTTATGCATTACTACCTGAATTTCTCTAATCCCTGCTGGTGTTAAAAATGACTTGCTGTACCAGCACATGGACAATCTCTTGGTAAAAAAATATTCCTATGGTCGTTTCCCAGTGAGAACACAAGAGATTTTCACATTAAGAGGGAGAGTTGAAGAGAAGGAGGCAGGGAGGGGAGGAGAGAGAGGCAGAGAGTTGGAGAGAGAGGGACAAAGGAAAAGTGGAAGGGAGAAGAGAGAGAGAACGAGAGAGAGAGAGTTGGACTTGCAGATCTCATTATCCAGCTACATCTTTATTGCTGCTTTGGCAACTCTGGTTTGGGCAAATGAAGCCTAAATTCCCTTAGGGCAGAGACTCTATCTAATCAGAGATCCTTGCAGTCAACCATATATTTTGTCAGTGCAGGAGTGCATTAGTTCTCTGGCTTGAATCAAAAAGTTCATGTAAATATTTCCTCTATCTCTTCTACCATGCCATTCCTGTTTTTAATCAATCTTCTCTTCTTCAGTGATACATCCATTCTTATGACTTTAAACATGACCTATGTGCCCACGGATCTGATGTTTACATATATCTAAATTTATATTTAACTTATAAGAAAAAACTAAATTATACCTTTTGATTGGTGCAAGGTCAAAGTATATGGGTCTATCCTTACTTAGCAACATAGAATATCTTTGTTTGGCCAGAGATCGTGGCAGGTCCTTTTTAAAAAATATAACCAAAAGCTTGTTGTGAGATATTGCATTAATAGAGGTTGTTTAGTCTATTTTCTGGCAGTAAAAATTCTGCCTATCCTCCAAGAGGCAATGAAATAATTGTGCTCTAGAATGACATTATCTTGGCTTCAGATAGGTTGCTCTTAATGAATTGCATTATGTTACACCAACTTTCAGTACCGACAGGCTTCCAGCCATGTGAAACTAACACTTTATCTAGATGGGGGTATTGTTCATCACATCCTTCTTCCCTTTTAACAAACACCAACTAGGAGACATTTCTTATCTTTGTATTTTAAAAAAGTATTTTTTTTATAGAACAACTAGTCTTTTTTTTTTTATCTTATCAACATTGATTTTGTAATAGGTTATTTCTTCCTCATTGCTTTGACAATTTGGGTGCTCAAAATCAAATTTATGTTCATGAATAGCATCTAATCTGATCAAACCATACAGATTTCCTATGTTCATATTATCATAAACATAATTATTCCTTGCTAACTTTCCACTTTTTTCTGACTCTCTAATTTGTATATTCTATCCCTCTGTTTAATTTTCTTTTTTTTTTAAAAAAAAGGAGTTTATTTATCTGAGAGAGAGAGAAAGTGTGAGGGGAGGGCAGAAGGAGAGGGAAAGAAGCAGATTCCCTGCTGAGCGTAGAACCTGATGTAGGGCTCCGTCTCACGACCCTGTGATCATGAGCAGAGCCAAAATCAAGCATCGGATGCTTAACCAACTGGGTCACCCAGATGCTCACCCCTTTGTTTAATTTTCTAAGTTGCCTCAAGTATTTTGTAAAATGATAAATATATAGCTATATATACATGACATATAGTACTTGCAACAATGCATTGTAGTTACTTTATTATGTGTACTGCTTGTGCTATACCGTGGTCGTGGGGAGGCCCAGGACTTTATTTTACATTCCCAATGTCTAGCATAGAATGTGGATCATATTCATTAGCATTAGTATCTGTTGAACTCTATGAACTCAGTACCAGGGCACTGATGTAAGTCTTTTAACTACAGCTCATTTAACCTTTAACAGGGCCTGGCCTCTAGAGAGAGCTCCAGACCTCTCTAACACTCTCCTCTTCCTCCAAATGCCTTAAGAAGTGTAGTTAGAAATGCTCAAATTATAGGATTAGTTTCTAACCCATGATCCCGATCTTCTTCTCTCTCTCTCTCTCTCTCTCTCTCTCTCCCATCTTTTAGGAATCTTGTCCCTTCACTCCCACCAAATGGCAATCGGTAGGACTGATACTCTGATTCTAGGAAAGTGATGTTGCTGTATTCACAGGATTATTTGGTTCTGCTAGCCATCAACAATGGGAAAGGAGGAGAGATGGATTGAGGGAATGGAACACTGGGTTGCTATGGCAACAGGCTCTTACTACTCCAAACTTTCCACCCCTTTCCCAGTGGAGGTGCTGAAATTCTCCATGTGAAATAAGCTCTTCCCCATTTCTGAATGGTGGGAGCATGAACACATATGAAGCTCTGGAGTCCTGGGTGTGTGCCAACAACTCAGAGAATGTGAAATTAGCTGGGAGGAAAAAGAGTCCATATTCTCTCTACATTAATGGACTCTCATTTTCACTTACTTAGTACTTTATAAATTTTTCAAGGATAATTTTAAGAAAAAAGTTGATGGCAATCAGGGAATCAACATGTTCTGCCAAATAACAATGTTATTCCTGAATGGCTAGAACCTCACTCTCCCTTTTGCTTTGTAAGTATACTAAACTTTTTTTTTAAAGATTTTATTTATTTATTTGACAGAGGGATCACAAGTAGGCAGAGAGGCAGGCAGAGAAAGTGGAGGAAGCAGGCTCCCTGCTGAGCAGAGAGCCCAACGTGGGCCTCGATCCCAAGACCCTGAGACCATGACCCAAGCTGAAGGCAGAGGCTTTAACCCACTGAGCCACCCAGGCACCCAGTATACTAAGCTTTTTGAGTGAATATTTTGTTACCCATGGAATTTTTCTTTCAAGAAATTTTCATGACCTTTTACAAATTGTTACAAATCTGAGTAGAAGACTAGAATCATGTTTCTTTTAAGAATCTGAGAATACAGACACTGACTTCATGATTTACCACAACAAATGAGATATGACATCACTGTAGGAAGTAGGAAACACGACTGCAGAAACCTGCAAGTGTAGAGCCTCTCCCTGGTACACCAACAGTAAAAATTTTTAAACAATGACTGGCCTCATCCAGATTTCCCGCAGGACACTTTTTGTTTGAGACACTGGGAGGCTATTATGTACGCTGTGTGTAAAAGGGATCCAAGGAAAGTACAGCTCAGAGTGAGAACTAGCTCACTTCCCTGCAGGGCTCATCACTGAGTCCCCAGGTGGTATAGGAACAGAGCAGGAAAAAAATCTTTGGGCAGAAAACAGAAGTGAAATTTTTTTTCTTGTAAAATAATAGAGAGGAAACATTGCGTTCTTGTGAATAGCTAGAATCTGGACAGTAAACATCACTTGGATGAAGGCCACTTTTCTAAGAATTTAGGTGATGAAATTTCCCATTGACTCTCTTTTATTGAGGAGTAAATGCATGAACTATGCTTTCCTGCCTTTGAGAGTACCCTCCCGTATGTACCCTGAGATAGTTTTTGACAGACTTAATATATGTTTTCCTGGATGGCCCTATATGATATCCATATAAGCCACAAGAAACAAATCATTCTGAGTATCCAAGTTCTTATCCTGAGAGACCCCCTTCCCCTGGCACCCCACCCCGACCCCATGCCCCAAGCTCCATCTATACTCAGAAGCAGGACAGCAGGGACAGCAGGGACAATACCTCATGTGTGACTTCACATCTAGCAACTCCAGGGCAGTGACCCGTGGCTCCCCAGCCAAGTTTTGCAAGATCTTCAGCCTTGGCCCACAGTGCTTGTAAAATTCGGTACAAATATTCAGCAGGGACTCCCGAGGTCTTCTGAACTCCTCCCGAGCAATTCGTTCATCCAGTTCCTCTCTGGGAAGGCCTTGCCCTTCCTCCAGTAAGTGAAGATTTTCCCTGGAGAATTGTAAAAAATTAACTGGGGGTTTGAAAAGGTGTGTATGTGTGTGGCAACTGTAAGAAGAGAGCATCCCACTGATGGAAAATGTCTGATTTCTTATATTATGTATCATATACATTAAAGGGAGAACTTCGTCTAAAGGGTAAAGAAAGAGGGCCACCCTAGAAGAGACTGCCACCCCAAATAGCAATGGATTATACAAGCCACTTCCTGAAGATTTACCCAGAAACAGCCATGCATTAATTAAAGGAAATCTAAGGGAACCATAACCCGGCTCAGAGGACAATCATGACAAGAGGTCAGAATCCATATGGAATCAGGGCTTGTCTCTCTGTACCTGATAAAGTGCAGTCTGGCGCCTTGTTCCTGGTACCTGGGAATCAGAAGAATAGTCTGCATAACAATGAGGATAAGCACAGGGGCCCTGTGGTGGGGCTCCTTAAGGAATGTTTCTTGTGAGAAGCCCTTGAAGCTACACACGCACATGGACCACCTAAAATATAGCATCTTTGTCTTTCACTTGTCTGCCGCACATGATGCAATTATAGCTGCTATGAAAGACCTCCCGTTGGTGTGTAATTGGTAGAAATACATATGATAAGAACACATACAAAGTCATGGAATGCAGCCAAAGGAGGGGACTTTTGAAAAACTTCACAAGTGAAGTGAATCTAAGTTACAGTTTTAACACCATGTGCTCTGTTTCTGGGGATCAGAGGAAGAAATACGGCGGACTTCCTTTCAGTTCTGGAGACTTCCTGCTTTAGGACTGATTAATAATAGGACTTTAAAAACTCTCTTTTCCTGGGTGCCTTTCATTCGGTAGTTGAATCTAGCCCCTGAATATCACTTACAATATATTTATTTTTTCTTCATATGAGGAATTGAGGCATGAGCTAACCATCACATCAGCTAACTTACAGTTGGGTTTGGTATTTGTTTTATTTGTAATATAAATAAATGCTGAGTAGGGAATTAATTTTATGTAAAGAACAATACATTCTTAAAACTGTGCTTCAGAAAGAATGGAGAACAAAGCTTCTCTTTAAGTTCGCCCTACTAACTACTCCATCCTGGGAAAAGAGAACTTTTTCTCTAACTGATTTGAGGTTTGCCCTCTCTTAAACCTTCCTTGGAGGAAGAAGCTAGTTACACATTTGTATGTGCGTGTGTAAAGGTATTTAGAGGCAAAACAGGGGCAGGGAGCAGGGGAGATTAAGTCAAGGACCATGAAGTATCATTTAAGGACATAAGTCAAAAGTTGGATGAAATGCCCGTGGAAAATCTGTCCAGATGAAAGAAAGTTGACCTCGTATAACTGCTGCGGGAATAAGAAAACACCCCCTGATTATTATTGTTTCGTTTGCCTTTTCCTTGGCTGCGAATGAAACAACACTGGAATAGTTCAAAGACCACCCAGGCAGCAGAAAACATCTTGCTATCCATGCAAACAAACTGACACAAATGCCGATTTACAAAGGTGGCTTGATTTCTCTTTGAGGGTGTCAAAAGAAGCCCTATAACTCTAAACTCTCACCTTCCTTTCCTTTCCTTGGAGGGTTTTGCACTCAATATTGACTATTTTCAAAATTCTTTTCATTCCCAACGGCTGAGATTCAGGTTGTATGACATTGAGAGACCACAGAAGAATAAGGCCAGTGAATTACCTGGTGTTCACCCCGGACGACATGGTGTGATTGGCTGTGGTGGTTCCCTTATGACCTTGGTCACACCTGCTCATCTGCGGGGCGGTCATGGGCCTGTAGCAGGGACAGGAATCACCACAACAAGACAACAGCAGCAGAGTGGAAATATTATGAAAGCTCACATAAATTTTAAATTACTCACAGAGTCTTTGAAGAGACTGTTGGGTTGGGCTTTTCTGTCATATCTCTGTTCTGGGAGGCACTTTAAAGGGAACATTGATTCTCGGGGGTCTATTAGCATACCGTGATTTAAGTTCTCCTACTTCTCCTGATTTGAATCATAAACTATGACACTTCAAATCAGACATTTATGAACTCAGACTTCTAACTCAGTATGGTTCAGTGAGAATTAAGAGCTCAGTTTTCAATTTGATAGGTTACTAGGAAGTTAACCATTCTGCACTGTAAGTAAAAGGTAGAGATGTATATAACATTTTGGCCACCTACATTGTAATCGACCATCTTATTTTTCTGAAAAACTATCAAAGAATGAAAGAATCCTTCTAGGCAAAATTATACCTAAGACTACCCAGAGAAGTGAGTAAATTAGTCTATTATAAGTCAGTAATTTAGATGCTCAGAAATAGATTTGAATCATCTCATTTTATTTTTGCAGGGTTTACTTTAAATCCTAGGTAATCTTTGCCTCTCTATCAGCCTCTGAGAACAACAGAAGGAATAATGCAGCTTTCCAAAGCAAGGGCTTGTATGAACTCTTTCAAGCTTGCTTTTATGATGCTCATTTTCTGTATGCTGGGTATGGCTGGAAAGTAGGTTTTGAACAATCACACTAGACCTTCTCTTCCTGTGCCACTGTTGTGGAAGGCAGAATTTAAGATGGCCCCGGGACCCTACACTCCCCCTGGTATTACCGCAGTGATTATGAACTGTTACGCTGCCAAAGGGAAATTATCTCGGTAAGCCTAATCCTATTGTACTAGCCCTTAAAAAAGCAGTTTTCTCTCACTAAGAACAGAGAGATTTGAAGCATGAGGACTCAGGGCACCATTGTTGGCTAGAAGGTGGAAGGGGCCATGTGAGAAGAAAGGCAGGCACCCTGTAAAGTAGAGGGTGCCCCTGGCTGACAGAAAGGAGAGGGAACTTCAGACCTAAAGCTGCATAATGCCGGATTCTGCCAAAAACCTAAATGACCTTGGAAGTGGATTTTCTTCTCCACAGCCTTCAGATAAGGGCCCAGCTTGACTGCCATCTTAATTCAGCCTTATGAGACCCTGAGCAGAGAAACCAGCTGAGCCTGCTCAGTTCTGGCCTATGGAAATATAAGATAATAAATGTTTGGTTTTATGCCTCTGAATTTGTGTTAATGCATTACATAACAATAGAAAACTAACATTAACACAGTTGTAATACACTTACTTGTGTTTAACTATTAATGTTTGTTCATGGTAAAGAAATTAGGAGCATGAAAGTGAAATGGGGTTCTTCTTGTCTTCTTGTAAAAGTGGCAAAGCCAACTTTATTGTTGGCTGACCAACGAGGTTAGTTCTCCCCTCCATCAAGAGAATATTAAATACACTGGACAATTTAAAGCCACAGAATTCTAAATGTCAGTGCTCCATCCATTTCACTTTTGGTAGAATTCTGGGTAAGTCAATTTTATCCAAAATTTTGAGTAAGTTAATTGACCTACTCTGATAAAAGAGAATAGAAAGGAGGAAAGCACTGAGATCGTATAATGTGAGGAGAAATAACAAAAGCAACCCTTGGGGAAAAGTGATTGCTCTTTTCCCCTCTAACAGCACAAAGGGCCTTAGTGATATAACCAGAGAGACAAAGAAGGAAGAGTATAAGTGATATTTCTCCATAGGATGTTCTTCCTCCGGGACGTTCACAAAGCCAACATCAAAGCATTGGGACTGAATCCCGTGGAAGAGGCAATTTGCCATGGCTCCCTGTACCATTTCCCTTCTCCTTAGCCAGGTGCACATAGGCCCTTCTACACAGGCAGTCTGCCAAAGGATTTTGGGCTGCACTCTGCTTGCCTGGGTTGGCATGCAGCCCATGATTAGAAACTAAACATACATTGACTTAATGAATCACAATCTCCCTCCCTGTCTCACTTGCTGATACATTCTAGAGAAGTCCTTCCTGGATGGAGGAATTTCAGCTAGTTCTCATTAACAGGGCAAGATGGGGCTGGAGAGGTTGGTGCCTTTTGGTAGATCAGATCACGGACAGAATTTAAGCTAAGGATGTGTGGCCAAATGGGACAGAGGAGTAGAAACTTCATCCTAGGAAGAAGGCTTCCCCACCTCTGCTCCTTCTAGCAGTATCTCCTTCTAGCTAATTTTGGAGAGGGACACAGAAAGAAAGCCAGACATCTGTGTAGTTTCCTGCCTCCGCTTCTTCCCACTCCTGTCACTGTCTGCCCACCATCACCTCTATCCCTGTCTGGCCTCTCAATGCCTTCTGCTTCTGCGCTCAAGACCCATGCGACAGGGCTAACTTCTTGGTACTTTGTTTAGGGCTGAACTCTGGTGTCAATGTTCCTTTCCATTCCCAAATCCCCCAGCCCCCATCCCCGCACCACAGAGCCTTGCCCTACAGAGGATCTGTGAATTCTAGCGTTAGAATAAAATTCTGTCATTTACATTTGTTACGTAGTTTCTGAAACTACAGTAAAAAAAAAATCGCAACTCTTTACAAACAGTAAAATAATAAAAGGCAGCTTAGTTGGAATTACAGACATTTCATGTCTCATAAAATAATATAAAAACTAATAAAAATAGGGATCATGTTTTCACATTCACTACATTGGCCCTTTTACAAAAGTTTCATTTACCACTGAGTTAAAATGCCACTGAAACAGTTTAGTTGCATGCAGATGTGTTCTTGGTATTATTACCACTGTTATTAATTATTCAGAGTACTTAGCTTAATTTATCCAAAGAACTCAGGGAATTGTTTGCAGTTTTAAGGCACAAAGGGCTGGGTTTGGGCAGGTGTATGTCAACCAAGACAGGGTTTTAGGGATTTTTAGTCGCCATGTTTTTTCTTCCTCTTTTTGGCAGGCACATACCACATGAGGCTGACTATTTCCATGACAGGATTACCTGGTGAGGACCTCTACACTGTACAAAAGAGCCTGCAGGGATGTCGCAAGAGCGGCTGTGGCAGCGATCTCCTCTCGGGCAGCAGGCACCGTCTCTACTTGTGATGTCTGCCTCTTTAGTTTCTGTAGGTAACAAGGGACTAGAGCTTCCAAGACCATCAGCATCTGAAGACTTTAATCAACAGAAAGAAAACCATGTCACATTTTGCATTCTACTTGAGTTGACTGTGTCATACTTGGGAGTGTGGACGAATGAAGAGTCTGATTCTGAGCCCCCTTCCCATCCTACCCAAGTCAGGAGTTAGTAAAGCTGTTGGGAAGATGGACCGACACCAGTCAATTAATTAATTCACTAATTAGTCTCGTCCCAGTAAAAGCTGAGGAAATGCTGCTTGCCTTTTGGGAGAATATGACCTGTGGGGGAGGGGAGAAGTGGCACATAGACAGCTGGTGGACAGAACCGTAGAATGATTGATGGACCTGTGCACTCCACCTAGAGAAACCAGCGTCCTCAGGATCAATAATGCTACCACTCAGGGATTTGCTAAGGGTGATTTTTTAGCTGAAACAAAATGTAGATAAGATAAAGCCCTTCCCTGGGAGCTGGCTTCTTAAAGATTAGGCAATTTTCAAGAAAAGAGGCTCTGTAAACAGCCTCTGTGGTGCAGGTCTGAAAATGGCTGCTTACTGGATGAATAATAAAAAATCTCGACATTTTATTAAGAGACACATGTTAAGTATAAGTACATAGAAACATTGAAATATAAGTATATAAAAATAAGAACAAACATCAGACTTATTATAAAGCTATAATAATTATGACAGCACAATACTGGTTCAAGTGATGAGGGACAGAAGCAGAAAGATGTTCACCTTTAGCCCAGAAGGCTGACCTATAGCCTGTATAGGTCCAATAGGTATCAAATATGTCCTGGTTGCTACCTTCTGAAAGGGTCTCATGACTGCCTATGTGTCTCAGCAGTAGTGAATATTGGGCTGAATGAGAAGTACCAGAGAGATCTTGCAAAAGTAGTTTTATGAGAAATTCAAAGAGGACATTTATGATCTAACACTCCCTGCATGTTGCCCTCCCCCTTGAGCACGAAGCACGTAACCGCCAGCTTCATACAGCAAAAAGTACAGTTCTTTCTGCCCATAGGTCCTGCCCCCTTGCTACTTAGATAAACTCACTACATTGCACCTTAAAACATCTCAAGAATTCTTTCTTGGGAAAAAAAAAAGAATTCTTTTCCTGGCTATTACACTCTATAACCCCACAAACAAGGAGAGACAGACAGACGTGTGGAACAAAATAAGGGATCTGAAACAAATCCACAGAGATTTGATTTATAACAAGGATGTCATTGCAATCCAATGGGAAATAGTAATCTTTTCCACAAATGGTACTTTGTCTGTTTTCTATTAGTATGTGTATGGGAAAAAGAAATCTTGACCCTTACTTTGTGCCATACCAAAAATTGAGAGTAAAAGCATTTAAGCTTTTGGCAGATAATGTAAGGGGATATATTCATAAGCGTGGGTTAGCCAAGATTTCTTAAGGGGACACAGAAAGCACTAAACAGTAAGGTAAATAGTGATGCATTGGATTACATTAAAATGAAGAATTCTTTCCATTAAAAGATAATGTTAGGTAAGTAAAATTATAAGTCATAGAGTAAGAGATGTTATCTGAAATGTGTGCACCCAGTGGTGTGCTGGAGTGGACATATAACAGGTCAAGACAGTCTAGGTATGCAACTGCTTCCAATGCCATGTTCAATGATGTCATGCTGGCATCTCATACTCAGCCATTGCTGGATATTGGCAAATTAGCAATGCTATATATCAGGGACTTTTTTCCCCCAGAGAGCTGGTTATTAAATGTTTACCACCCCAGTCTATATAAGCTAAAGGTACTTACATCAGACTTTTTGGACAAATTCTACATATCATATAAAATAAATACTGATAATCTCATTTAAAAATGGGTGGAAGACTTCAATAGGCACTCTGCAAAAGCAGATATCCAAATTCCATTAAACATCTGGAACACTTCCAAACCTCTCAGTTTGGAAGAGGGAAATGAAAACTAAAACCACAATGAGATATCACTGTAACCCAACAAAATAGCCAAAATAAAGACTGAGTATCAAGTGCTGATGAGGCAACAAAGTAATGGGACTCTCACACGCCACTAGTGGGGATGAAAATTGACACAGCCATTTTGGAAAATCAGTAGTACCTACTAAAGCAAGACAGATATGTATTCCATGACCTCGCATAGCATTTCCACCCACAGAAATACAGACATATGAGCTCACAAAGATGCATACAGTAACATTCACTGCAGCATTACTTGTAATAGTTTCAAATTAGATACAACACAAATGTCTGTCCACGAGAAATCAGTTGTGGCATAGACATTAAATATTACCGATGAATGAAGAACAAACTGGTGACGCACAATGATGTGGATGAAGCTCATGAAATAATATTGAATAACAAAAGTAGGGCATTAAAAAGTACCTACTATATTATTTCACTTGAATAGAGTTCAGAAATAGGCAAAGATGGTTTGTGTGTAGGATAGTGGCTCCTCTGATTTTACTATTTGAGTGGTAGTTGTGTAGATGGGTTAACTTTATGAATGTTGGTACAACTGTAAAATTATGATTTTTAAAAACTTTTTGTATAAATGTTATATTTTAAAAAATACATTTACTTTAAAAATTTAAATACAATAGGGACTTGGTGTTACCAGTGTTGAAGTGTTTGTAAGAATTGTACTTGCTCCTTAAGAAAAACCCTGGGGGAATCTTTCTAGACAAGGCAGTTGAGGAGGAGGGAGCGATTGAAGGGGGGTGGCCTCGCATGCACTCCGCAGCTCGGGAACGTTATTACATGTGGAACGGCTGCCTTTGGAAGACTATTGCCCAGCAGGAAAGATGTTTGGTTTTCACAAGCCAAAGATGTACCAAAGTATAGAGCGCTGCTGTATTTGCAGAGCGAAGTCCTCCATTTCTCGATTCACTGACAGTAAACGCTATGAAAAGGACTTCCAGAGCTGTTTTGGGTTGCATGAGACTTGTTCTGGAGACATCTGAAATGCCTGTGTCCTGCTTGTGAAAAGACGGAAGAAATTGCCAGCAGGATAAAAAAAATATATATATAAATAAATAAAAAACAAAACAAAACAAAAAAACCAACTGGGATTATGTGGTAGATGCAAGGGCAGGCCCTAGTCTGAAGACTACTTTGAAACCAAAGAAAGTGAAAACTCTATCTGGAAACAGAATAAAAAGCAAACAGATCAGTAAACTACAGAAGGAATTTAAACACCCCAATTCTGAAGCTCACAGTACCACCTCAAGTGCTTCCCCAGCTCAGTCTCTTTGCTATAGTAACCAGTCAGATGATGTCTCAGATACAGAGATGGCCTCTGGCTCTAACAGAACGCCAGTTTTTTCCATTTTAGATCTCACATACTGGAAAAGACAGAAAATATGTTGTGGGATTATCTATAGGGGCCGTTTTGGGGAAGTCCTCATTGACATGCATCTGTTCAAGCCTTGCTGCAGCAATAAGAGAACAGCTGCTGAGAGGCCAGAGGAGCAGGGCCCAGAGCCTCTGCCCATCTCCACTCAGGAGTGGTGACTGAGGTTTAGGTAGAAGGGGAACAAAAACGATTTAAATTTTGCAAAGAAAACAAAGCAACAAAACCCTCCTATTTTTAACTCGGATACCTGCTATTCTGCCAAAGGACAATTTCTAGAATAGTTTTGAATGGGTTATTTCTTCTCCAGTTCCACAAACTCTGAAGCCAGTGTCTAGCTTACTAAAAGGAAAAAAAAAGTGTACATAATATTTAAGATGCTGAGTATTTCATAGGAAAGCCGAATGCTGCTGTAAAGTGCTCTTTAAGTCTTTTTTTTTTTTAATCCCCTTCTAATGAATGAAAGTAGGGGAATTTCAGGGGACAGAGATGGGATTTGTTGTATGATAAACGTACGTAGTTTTAGTCTTTCTATATTGAGAAGCAGTGGTTGAGGCATATTTTAAGATGGCTGGCTATACTTGTTTGCCTTCATGGTAATAAATTTGTCATAACTCAGTAACATGGACTTGCCCCTAGAGGTAGTTGTTAATAATTTTTCAATAACAAGGTCTTGCCAAAGTTCTGATGATCCAAACCTGTACTACTGAATATGAAGCAGGACAGACTGAGCTCTCTGGTGCAGATACCTTGAAGGAGTAATTTCTAAGCATACAAAGAGGTAACTTGACTGTGTATGTTGCATTCCGTATCACCTCCCTCCATACTGATAAAGATTTTAATGTATATTGAAACTTCTAAAGCAGAGTCAAAGCTCCTCTGGGGAAATGTCAAGTTTTAGGATGAGCAATCCTAAATGAATAGTACCAAAGCATTACCACATGGTAGAGATCACATTCTATTAAAAAGTTTAAATTATCTGGGGCGCCTGGGTGGCTCAGTTGGTTAAGCAACTGCCTTCGGCTCAGGTCATGATCCCGGAGACCCTGGATCAAGTCCCACATCGGGCTCCCTGCTCGGCAGGAAGCCTGCTTCTCCCTCTCTCACTCCCCCTGCTTGTGTTCCCTCTCTGGCTGTATTTCTCTCTGTTAAATAATAAAATCTTTTTAAAAAAAGTTTAAATTATCTGGAAAAATGTGCAGGTCTTCAGGATGGCACACACAAATAAACAAAGGTTAAAGCTTCTTGGGGCACATTTCTTAGAGGGCTTGCCTAGTGTGTAAATAATTGACTTTTGTTTGTGTTACATGACTAGTGACTTCATTGAAAATCTGCACAATTCAATTTTAGCTCTGGATTACTTCAGTTGACCTTTGTGAAGGTTTTATCTATGTAGAATGGTTGTTTGACTTGTTTTAACCTATTATGATTTTGGGTTTCTTTTCACTCTATATTAAAGTAAAATTCTACAAAAAAAAAGAAAAAGAAAAACCCTGGGGAACAGCTGCTTAAGAGACCCTGATTCTACCCAGAAATTTAAGAACCCCTGTGGCTTGAACAGAACAGAATAGGGGACTAGGGAGGATAATTCTTTCTTTAATTTTAATTTAACTTCACATTATTGGACTTTAGCCTTTAAATCACAATGACAAGAGAATTTGATTGTGAACTATAATTCCTTTTGATTTCAGTGTTTAGATTTTAACTTGAGAGAGGATTTCATGTCTCACCAGAAATTTGATAATGGAAAAAATTTTTAGTTAAATTTGGGGGTTTTCTAGGTCATTGGCATTTTGACATTAGAGAAGTTTTACGCATTTTATTATTGCAATGTCTTGATATCATTTCATTTCACTGCAGATCCTCTGAGACACCCTACTAACAATGTACTTGGATGCACTTGCAATAGAAAATAGGATAGGGAATATTTTTACACCCAGAAATAGAGTAGACTTGGAGTTAATGCAGGGTTTCCATCCATTCTCATGCCATTTATGGAGATGTGATATTATAGGAGGAGCTCAAGGAAAGTGGGAGAAGGACCGTCATTATAAACTGCAGATTTGCTCCCTTGAGAGCAATAGTCACATTTCTGGGTAACCACAGGCATGATATTTAATCCCTACTGATTGACACCAAAAAAGCTGGGAATCTTGGGGGTGATGGTGGTGGTGGATATTTCTTACTCATTTTTCTTTTCTTTTCTTTTTTTTTTTTTAAGATTTTATTTATTTATTTGACAGAGAGGGAGATCCCAAGTAGTCGAGAGGCAGGCAGAGAGAGAGGAGGAAGCAGGCTCCCTGCTGAGCAGAGAGCCCGATGTGGGCCTTGATCCCAGGACCCTGAGATCGTGACCTGAGCTGAAAGCAGAGGCTTTAACCCACTGAGCCACCCAGGCGCTCTTTCTTACTCATTTTTCATGTAGAGAGAGTTCAATTAATCTGAATCCTGGCCCTCTTTGCCCCTTTACTCGTTCTGTTCTAAGGAAGAGGGAAAGACTAATCTGAGAAGAAAATTGATAAAGATACACTGACAAAAACAACTCAGCTATTTTCCTTTTTCCTGCAAGAGCTTGCCAATGGGGTAGGACCTCTTCCCTCCACACTATGAATTTTCAGGGCGGTCCTGTTTCAAGCTTGATCCTTATACCAAAAATACGATAACATATAACCTGGGATCTTGTTTATGAACTAGACATTACAAGAAAAGATCAAAGTAGACTGAGAAGTCGAGAGGGAGAGACTGCCTAATATTGATATAATTGGGGAGGAGGGCCAGAGGCTTAATTAAGCCAGCCTCAGGGAGTGTTTTAAGGAATGTAGCTCTATTATTTTTAAGGATCTATAACCACATAACAGCGGGCTATCCCTGATTCATCTGAAGTACCGTCTCTGTCTTTAAAAGGTGTCTTTTACAGGATCAAGTATAAGGATTAACTAGTAGTCAGCAACCCTATTCATATAGAGTTTATAACAAAATATGCGGCAGTCATTACAATTTTGCTATAAATAATTTTTAGTGACATGAGAAAAAAAGCTGGTATCAAAACTTCATCTCTAGTATAGTCTTGAGTATTAAAGCGTATGGTGATGAACTGAAAAATATAGAAAATAGATCAATATGTTTGCAGTGATTATCTTTGGGTTGTGGATTTACAGGTGATTTTTGTCTTATAATTGTATCTTTCAAATATTCTACTAGATGTAGCAGTAAATGTTTTATTTTAATACAAAAATAAAAAATGATATGCCTTAAAAAAAGGTGTCTTTTAATAGCAAGATGCGGCTGATTTTCATTTTACATATCAGTACATAAATCAGACCAGAGCCAATGTCCTGTAACTCGGATGACACTTCTCATGTGAATCCTTTGCATTCCTTACATTTGGCAAAATGGCAGGCAAGATTTATATTTTTGCTCTTTGTGTGAAAGGAGTTCTTACTGCTCCTTGTGAAGCATTTTCTCCAGTAGTTAAAGGCCTGCTCTGGAATTCTGTTTGCTATTAATATGTGTTACATGTCAGGACCGTATTTTCTAAATGAGACCAACATCTTAGCTGCTGTATAAATTACACAAATTTTAGGGTGTTTCACATTAATGAAGATTTACTATATTTTCCAGAACCTGCGCTATGGTAAGTTTCCTAAATGCCGTTACTGAAAACATCTTTGCCAGAATATTACAGGATGATATTAGCAAACATAACCTTTGTGTTCAATCACTTTTATTTCCTTAGCTGGCTTTCCTTATCACAAGGTGCAGAATAAAGGGCTGCATTACCTTCTGAATGACTCGGGAGCATATGCCACCACAGTCACGCAGAGCTTAATGGCCTCACTTATAGAGAATGTCAGGTCTTCATTTCCATAGCAGAAATCTGGAGGGACAGAAGGTCAAGGCACAAAATCAGAGAGGAGTCCACCCGGGATAAAGAAGAAATTATCACTTTTAACATTCCGGTTATATTTTATAGCCATTTCTTCGTCAGAACTTTATTCCTAAGCTGTGAACACGATTAATTTCTTCATCTACAGGGACTGAAAAACAGAATTTTCTTACTTTTGAATAATCAGATGAAAAATAAAAGTGCTTTTTGGGGGGTGGTTTAGAAAAAAATCTGACCTACTAGGAGATATCCAAGGGCATGCAGCTGTCTGAGACATGAGATTTTGTCTTTGAATTCCCTCTACTTCTGTGCATTCCATGATCATAAAAGACACATAATTTTAGAGAATTCACCTAGAACTGCCCAGGAAAACCTAATTTTCAGAACACTGTGGTACTAGAGCAATGTAGTATGAGGCACCAGTTTAATACAATTTTCATGATAGAGAATTCCTTACTCTTTAGGATTTTCAAGAAATTAAAAAAATTTTTTTTCAAGATCTTATTTATTTATTTGAGAGAGAGAGAGAGAGATAGAAAGAGTACACTGTGTATAGGAGCAGGGGTTAAGAGCAGAGGAGATAGGAGAGGGACAAAGCACACTGCGTGAGGACCAAGCCCTCTGCAGGGCTTGATCCCAGGACCATGAGATCATGACTCAAGCTGAAACCAAGATTTGGATGCTTAACCTAACCAACTAAGCCAACGAGGCACCCCTAGGATTTTCAAGAAATTTAAGAAAAAATAGGGGATAAGAAATGTGCTCATTCAATGTATACCACTTTTCCATTTTTTTTTTGTTTTGATTTAGGTTAAACTATTTAATATAGAATCATTAAAAAAAAAAAAAACAAAACAGTTACAATGTACAAAGGGAAGGTCAAGGCAACTTTTGTCTTTACCTAATGACTTAAGAGGCTTCTCGGCTTTGACCAGCTCTAAGATGTCTAATATGTCGGTGGTCTCCCCTTCCAGGGACTGCAGCAGGTCAAACAAGCACTGAGCTGACACACCTTTGCTGGGTCCGTTATGGGCAGCATCCTGTATGAAGGAAGGTATTTTAGTTCCTTGATTTCCACCTGATGTGGTTTGGTCAGGTCAGGAATTCAAATCTCATAGACACCACCACTGATATCAGTTACATTGATCTGGCATTCAACTCCCACAATGCTACATCCAACAATGAGGCTATATGATTTTGGAAAAAACACCTGACTTTCAAGGGATCTATTAAATGTTAATATGGCACAAAGAGATATTTGTGCAAACTCCTGAAAATACAGCAATATGTAGACCCGCAGAACAATTCATGTAAATGTCTCCTCTGGTCTTCAATGGAAGGACTCGGCATTCCTAAAGGAACTTTCCATAATGTAGGAGTTGAATACTTCAAATATGTCTGGAGAAACGATGCTTATTTTAACAACTCTGAGCATTTTTCAGGTCTTGTTTGATAATATGACTCTGAAATGGAGATGCTTGTCTTCTCAAATCTATTTAAAATGGCTTTGATTCATTAAAACAACAAACCCCTCTTAAATTCCTACTATGTGCCTAGCACAATTCTGTATACCAAGGTTATAACAAAACAAAACTGAAAAGACATACAAACAAAACAACTAAAAACAAAGGAAAAGCAAACAGAAAGACAGATGAATTTTTTTGCTTTAATGGAACTTAAATTCTATTTTGGGGTTTGGTAGAGATATATATTAGTGAAACACGTAAACATGTGATATAGTATAAGCGTTCTGAAGTTAAAAAAAAAAGCAGGGTAAGTGCTAGACAGTGATAGAAAGGAATGAAACTGGGAACTCTTCTTTTTTATTAACTGAGCATAAAAAACTGGAAAGTTGGTCTATTTATAATCTACAGGTGGAGATGATGGTTGAATAAAAATGAAGAGAAATAATTTATGATATTCGTATCCCACTGGTTGAAGAAAGAGAGCTCAGATGTTGAGTATACAAATGGACAAGATAAACGAGCAGGTCATATATAAAAATAGAACTCTGATCCATAACCCATGGTAACCTGGCCAGGAAACCAAACCATTGTCCCCAGTAACCTACCAGGAGGCCAGCCTGCTGTGAGTCAGGTTAGTAGGAAGTCAGACTACTAGCTCTACTGGAAACCAAACAGTAACCCGTTTAACCATTGGCTCCCAAAAGACCAGGCCTTGATTACAACTGACAGCTTCCCTCATCCTTGTCCCTGCTTCCAACTAGACCAATCAGAGAAAGCCAAATATGTACCCCTAACCAATTAAATAGGATGCCCCACATTTAGTTAGCATGCTTACAGTTTCCCCACACCAACAACCTCCAATCAGAGCACACCTGAAACCTTGCCTTTTCTCCACCATAAAATTTTCTTACTCCTCTGTCTGCCTTTGAGTCTTGCCAAGACACAAATGACGGTAGCAAACTCTCTTGCTACAGCAGACTATAAATAAAAGAGCCTTTGCTTCTCTCACTGGGTTGGTCTACATTTACTTCCTGAGAGCTGACTTACAGGAAACTCCAGGAGAGGGGCCACACTAGCAAACAGCTGGAGCACAAATGGCTTCCGGTGTAGAATGTAGAACTGGTGGCAGGCAAATTCGATGGCTTGACGCAACTGAGGATTGCTTTCATAATCGGAGTATACCTGTGGAAAAATGCCACACACTAAGAAAATGCTTTAGTAGCATATCAAAGTTGTATTTTGCTTTTAAAACTCATAGCTATGGAGGGGCACCTGGGTGGCTTAGCCAGTTTAGTATCCAACTCTTGATTTTGGCTCAGGTCATACTCCCAGTGTCCTAAGATCCATAGAGCCCCGTGTCAGGCTCTGTGCTGAGTGTGGAGACTCCTTTAGATTCTCTCCCTCTCCCCTTGCCCTACCCTACCCCCTCCTGCCCCTCACAGTCTTTCTACAAAAACAAAACAAAAACAAAACACCTCATAACTATGGGAAGCATGGAGGGAAGTGGCTAATTTAATAAGTAATGGTAGATGGGAGTATAAGACAGTATAATCTCTCTTGTGAGATATTTGGTAATAAACATGAATATGTTTTTCCAGGGAGTTTGTCACCAGGAATTTATATCAAGAAAAGAAATGGGCAAAGGTACAAAGTCCGCAATTTTGCTTACAATAGTGGAAAATTTCAAACAAGTGAAATTAGTCATAAATTGGGATAGTTTAAGTGGATCATGGTATATGCATATAACAGAATATTATGCAGCTATTAGAAAGATGCTCCAGCAGTCCATGTAGCTACATGAGAAAATGCCCCTGAAATTCTGAGTGTGTTGTGAGAAAAGTAGGTAAACTTCAACATGTAGTATGATCCAACTTTTGTTAAAATAAAAATTTAAAAAAAAGTAGGATACTGGGGCGCCTGGGTGGCTCAGTTGGTTAAGCGACTGCCTTCGGCTCAGGTCATGATCCCGGAGACCTGGGATCGAGCCCCACATCGGGCTCCCTGCTCGGCGGGAAGCCTGCTTCTCCCTCTCTCGCTCCCCCTGCTTGTGTTCCCTCTCTGGCTGTGTTTCTCTCTGTCAAATAAATAAAATCTTTAAAAAAAAATAAAAAATAAAAAAAAGTAGGATAGAATGCAAGGATTTTCAAGAAGCATAAATAAATGATTATCTAGGAAGGATTATAGGTGATCTTTTTTTCTTCTTTAAACTTTATATTCTGAATTTTTTTTTAAAGATTTTATTTATTTGACAGAGAGAAACAC